>JAMKCH010013285.1:0-48042 GCA_023653785.1 Ophioderma brevispina | reverse complement strand
ATATGACAAACCCAATTTTTTTTTCTCTTAGAAGATTAAGCATCCATGTAAGTACTAATTTCATTATAATTTCACAGTAATGTCTCTTCATGGGAGTTTCAGTTGAAAACAAATGCAACCTTTACCAAAATCTCAATACCAGGAGAAATTGCAGGGTATTTATTTAAACTAATAACAGACATTATTACACCTCATGTATGTTCATGAACATAACCATGCTATTTCAATGGCTGAATCCTATTACATTGGCTGATTCCTATTACATGTGCTATTTCCCTAGGGAAATCAAATGAACTGTTTCCCTACAACCTCGTCTCCCAAAGTCACAGTGAGGTGTAATAAAATAAATACTGCATGGTTTATATTGGGGAAATAGGGCACACTATTTTCCCTTGGTACTGGCAACGAGCCTATCACCCCTCACCCTTCGGTTCGGGGTAATAGGTCCATAGCCAGTACCTCGGGAAAATAGTGTGCTCTATTTCCCCCTAACCATGTAGTATTTGTATACTGTCATAGCCTTAAATGATGGGATTCATGCCAAGGATAGTTAACAGTCAGAGGGTGTTTTGAACCAATCCCATAATGCATTGCAATGTGCCTATTCTGTGCTGTAATAAACACATGTCAGTACTTAGGGATAAAGTGTTCCTAAAATTTAGGAACCACAGGACATTTCATGATCATGCTCAAAATTATTAAGTACTAAAGCTTTGTGGGCTAAAAAGAGCGTAAAGTCAGGGTTTTATGTGTTAATATGATTTTTGTGGGATCACATGACCCATTTGAGGTGAATTTCCCAAAATTGGTGCATTGTGGGATTGATTCAATACACACTCTGGTTAACAGTATCATTTTGAACTACATGAGATGATTTTCATGTTATTTGCATGTTCTCCTGTTGTGTTTATTTTTAAGGGAAAATGGCTGACCCTAGTATATGTAACCAAACTTTTCTGAGCATCCCTATCTAACCCAAGTGTGAATTGAAAACATTAATTAGTCAAGTAAAGCTCAATAATGTTTCAGAAAGCCTTATTTTTTTAATGTGCTTATAACATTAAAACACCCTCAAATTTGTTTTGACCCTATAAACAGAAAAAAGTTTGGCTTTCCCCAAAAGATTCATGTTGTCCCCCTCTCCCAATCTGACTTGTTAACAGGAAATGCTATTAGTCCTCTGTCACAAATTTCAGGATCAAGAGTGCACCCTATCTCCCACTACAAAATTTTCTTGTGGTGGTCTTAAAGGTGGTTTTTCCGATCGTCTTTGGGACCCCCTGATTACCCAGAAGTAGTATCGATTTTGATATCAGATGAAAGCCCATATTTTTCTCATTGTCCTTAAAGGCTGACTCAGAGATTTCGAAATATAATATTTTGGTGTAGAAATTAAAAATAGACAACTAGAAATAAAGATAGTAACCTAAAAAGCTTAATTCCAAGTTAGAGATGAATCGGATGTTTCGTTTTCATGCAGTAAGCATTTATGCATAGTATAGCAGTGCCATAGGATACCGTGTATAACAAAATTTCCGGATTCGGAATTTTATAACAAAGTTGTGATTTTTTATATGAAGAACTTCGATTTGAGTTTAGTTATTTCACACAGTGATTATTACATGGACACGCATTATGTATATGCAAAAAACACGATTTGTTTTGAAAATTGAGTGCGCCCTCATCGGGAAATCTCTGAGTCAGCCTTTAAATTTTAGCCCTCAAATCCATTTCATTCCCAAGATATGGGAAAAAAACCTGCCGTTTTAATGGTTAACCATCAATATTAACACAGTATTGAATGGGGCTTTGCAATATGCATTATTGCTTCTACCATCGAAACTGCAAGTTTGTTTCCCACGGTACTTGATGGGGCATACATGCTGGTGCCAGGCTCTCATATCAAGTAGAGCAGGCGGTGGCGGCCGAGCCTCATTCATTATAGCAACTCACCAAAAATGTGAAAAGAAATTACAACAATACGGATTGCAAACCACAAACCAATTTGGGTGCTTTGATGTGGGTCGGTCATGGGTGTTCCCGTTATTAATACCAACAAAAAATCAGAAATAACCCTTCCAGCGGAGTTGATTCTTCATCTCCAACAGTTTTGGAATAAGAAAATATTCCTTGACAACATATAAAAAATTCAGAATTTTTCGTCAAGATTTCATTTTTACGTGTTAAAACAATGACAACGTCTGAAATTAAAAAAAAAAAAAAAAAAAACTATCTCCCACTACAAAATTTTCTTGTGGTGGTCTTAAAGGTGCTTTTTCCGATCGTCTTTGGAACCCCCTGATTACCCAGAAGTAGTATCAATTTTGATATCAGATGAAAGCCCATATTTTTCTCATTGTCCTTAAAGGCTGACTCAGAGATTTCGAAATATAATATTTTGGTGTAGAAATTAAAAATAGACAACTAGAAATAAAGATAGTAACCTAAAAAGCTTAATTCCAAGTTAGAGATGAATCGGATGTTTCGTTTTCATGCAGTAAGCATTTATGCATAGTATAGCAGTGCCATAGGATACCGTGTATAACAAAATTTCCGGATTCGGAATTTTATAACAAAGTTGTGATTTTTTATATGAAGAACTTCGATTTGAGTTTAGTTATTTCACACAGTGATTATTACATGGACACACATTATGTATATGCAAAAAACACGATTTGTTTTGAAAATTGAGTGCGCCCTCATCGGGAAATCTCTGAGTCAGCCTTTAAATTTTAGCCCTCAAATCCATTTCATTCCCAAGATATGGGAAAAAACTGCCGTTTTAATGGTTAACCATCAATATTAACACAGTATTGAATGGGGCTTTGCAATATGCATTATTGCGGCCGAGCCTCATTCATTATAGCAACTCACCAAAAATGTGAAAAGAAATTACAACAATACGGATTGCAAACCACAAACCAATTTGGGTGCTTTGATGTGGGTCGGTCATGGGTGTTCCCGTTATTAATACCAACAAAAAATCAGAAATAACCCTTCCAGTGGAGTTGATTCTTCATCTCCAACAGTTTTGGAATAAGAAAATATTCCTTGACAACATATAAAAAATTCAGAATTTTTCGTCAAGATTTCATTTTTACGTGTTAAAACAATGACAACGTCTGAAATTGGGATTTCTTGGCCGCCCTCCCCTGAAGTAGAGAACACAATTGACATAAATTGGAACAATCACCTTTAAAGGGTGACACACAGATTTCTGACAAATCATGTTTTTTGCTTAAACATAATGCTTGTCCACATACTAATCACTGTGAAATAGCTAAGCTCAAATTGATGTCCTTCATATAGAAAATCACAACTTTGTTTTAAAATTCCGGATCCGGAATTTTTGTTATACACATGGTTACTGTTATACTATATAAATGTTTACTGCACCAAAACGAAAACTCCAATTCATCTCAAACTTTGAAATTGAGCATTTTTGGTCACTAACTTCAGTTCTAGTTGACTATTTTTAATTAATACACCCAAAAAATTATATTTCAAAATTTCTGAGTCAATCTTTAATTTGTGGTTACATCCAGAGGCATATCTTGGGAGCCTGGTGTTCACAGGATCTGCATTATTAAACTTAGGGTCTGGTTGTTATGTTGACCTGTAGACATGATGTAATGGGCTCTGCTAGGAAAAAAAATAGCCTCTAGCAATATTTTACATTCTATATAACAATACTGATATTAACCCTTTCGACACGGGCCAATTCTGTATACGTTATAGCACATAAGTCAGTAGCTTTAGAGATGGCATCACAAATACTTGCAGGTCATTTGGAAAGCCATCTAAAAAGATTTTCAGCAAAGACTAGGCTTGTTTGGACTAATATAGATGCACTTTTCATGCTGAATCTGAATATGCACTGGAAAATTAATAATTTTGACCTTTTTGAAACAAAATTTGACAAATTTTGATCGTTGAGCGACTGGAGTCGCTTGCTGTGTTCAAAGGATTAAGTCTTCCAGCTTAAAATAAGTCCTCCACCCTTTAAAACTAACCCTGTGTGTGTTGTCTAACAGGAATTCCCCTTGGTGTGAACCAGATATCAAGACAGGGAGAGGTGAATTATCTGCGATTCCTGCCTGTTGCTCCATTTGAAGCGCCAGTCACTCGACCGTACCTCCAATCGCCTAAGGTAAATATTACTTGGGCTGCTATAGTTGATTGGTACTTAATAGATAGCCCTTGTAACATAATGAATTGATGTTAGAAATTACTCCCTGGCCACCAGCAGTTTAACCCTGCCTCTCTGTTAGATTTCACTTGCCATGAAGTTGAAATGCCTACAACCAACCTGACTCTCTGTGAAAAGGTCTTTGTTAAACTATTAGCCTATATCTGGAAATTTAAGATAAAAGGCTAGATTTCAAAAGGAGGTAATTCACCTTCTCAATATCAATTGTTGTGAGCACTATCTTTGATATTGCATTGACATTTAAACAAAATAATGTAGAACATACGCACTACAGTCTGATTAATAATTTGTTGGACAGAATCGAACATACGCGAGCGTGGATTGTGTAAGCCGGGAGGAACATCGCACATCGAACATCGCGATGCGTAATTGGTTGAAGAATGCGCCGAACCTACGCAGAGCTTGTTGCACTTACATGAGGTGTGCATATCTCTTGTCCAAGTTAATTTTTAATCTCAGTACCTGCAGCATGTGTACTGTCTGTGCTTGTGTACATTTACAAAGATTTGGATTACATCAATAACTTTTGTGGTCGCTAGCTATAGCTGGAAAGACCACTTAGATTTCTGTTGTCACACTGTTGGGATGTATTTATGTGTGTATGGATGGATGGATGTTTCCTGTTAACCGAAAAAGGTAAACCTTTACTTCTCCAACCAGAGTGCGATGACCTGATTTTCATGAAACTTGCTATGTAGGTAGAGGTGGACACAAGTATTATGCATGTCGACCAACGACTTATATAAGATATACAAGCGCATTCTCCACAAACGGCGTAACCAGAAATGAGGTGCCCAAAAGTATATTATAATGAGCATACTCCACTTCATTTCAATAGTTTTGGCACCACCATATTTGGGGTTTACGTATCGTCGTAATTGGAAAGCCCTTTCTGAATATTTATGAGACACTCGGTATTTTACGTTCGTCATGCCTTGCGAGTGCAACAACAATAACATCATGCTATCCCTCGGACTCAAATATCTCTTTTCCTAAGCAAATGTTAACAGGGGTCATTGGAACTTTTTGTGCATTAGGAAGCGGAATCTTTTTAGGGAGGCATGGTTTTCTTCCCATCGATTGGTTTTCGCTAATATTGCAGAAAAATCGCCGATCAGACAATGGAACACGATGGAACCAACACCTGATTAACATAATGTGCGTGATCACAGATTTTTGTAGGTGCGTGTGCCTGTGCAGTAACATGGACGCGCGTGTCTGGTTTTTGCAACAGCAAGGGTGGCGCGCGAGGTGTGAGTGAAATCGGTTACGTTGCTGGCCTATTCTAACCGAGCGTTTTCCCTCTTGGTTTTTATATTCTAGCTCTGTGATGTCCCGACTGTCATCACCAATGTGCATATTAAAGGATGAGCAGCGATAATGCGATATGAACAGCTGATTGTGGTTTACACCATCTAGCAGAAATAAACAAAGTTTAAATGGACACTGGCACTTGAAAAATCAATATTCCTGCATGGTTGTAAAGCCTTCATATACATATACATTACCCTCATCTGAAATGACTAAGACCAAATCACCATCCTTATGTGGGTACACAGAACAACTTTGTATTAATGTCACCGGCGACATTAATTCCGCAGACGGGCGTGAATGGTGTTTAACACGAGAAAATGCATGGCCGTAGCATGTTTCCCAGGCATGCACCCTGTTTGACCGTTCTGTGACCTTTGTTGTTTTAATATCAATAAGTACGAGTCTATGATATTCCTGTAATTTACACATTTATTGATTGAAAGTTATGAAACGGAACAAATTTTAGCTAAAAGTTATCCCTGGATGTCTTTACGCCTGTTTAATGCCCCCCCTTTACATTTGTTTTGGAGTATGTTTTTTTATGTGTAAAATGTATCTCTATTCTTCCAATGGCCTAGACTATAATTTGAGAGCAAATTCAAAGAAAATTTCATATTTTCTGAAAATGTGCCATTGCCGCTTTAATGATGGTTGTGTTTGAGTCAAACTGTCAACGGTCATATGCACATAATGCCTTGATAATGTAGGATATTCACAGGGAAAGGCCCGTTTTGGATCTCAAGTCCCCTTCCAAAAGTTTCCTTTTTCTATTTATAGGACATCTAGACACCTCATACATTAATGAAAATCCTCAAACTAAATAGTACTGACCGCCTTTTTGGTCCTTGTCTTCAATGCAAACATTTACCTTTAATTTGTTTCCTGTACATTGGTAAAATCCGATGCAAGCTGGCAGAAACATGGCTCCTTGTTAGCATAGAAGTGGGGTTCACCTTAGGTGTGCCACTACAGATGATTATTCCTAAAATGTTATTTCAGTTATGTCTGGACATCAAAGGAAAAGATAATTACTTGGCACAAAAGTTCACTTGTCCTTTTTAGGTTTAATTGGCAGGTTATAAACATTTCAAAGTTTTCTCAGGGGAATACCCGTGTGTTAGGCCGTAATGTTGAATGACGTCATAGAGTGAGCTGTCCTGCTAGAACAGAGCCATCATGTGAGTTCAAGATAGTAAATCTACAATAGCTGCCTTTTGTCAGTGAGTTAATAAGGGGTTGTGAGAGAGTGGTTTGAGTGCTGCTTTAGGAAACTAAGAATAACACCATGCAATAAGCCCGTTTGGAATTTGAACTGCGCATGTCCGACTTCTAAGCTGGTGAGATAAACTCCCCTTCCGGGGTGCAGCATCCCTTTACCATTTTGAATGGTGTCCCCTTGATCGGTAAAGTGATTGCTGCAATGTCACTGTAACGGTGAGAACCACTTGCAAGCTTGTGCTGGGAATTGTAGAAATGCTGGTAGGTGTTGGCTTGCTCTTTACCATTGATCAAAATTCAAGTTCTTTGCTATGCTGGTCATCTGCTCTGATCTGGCTCAATGCACTTCCGCTACTCACCTTTAACCTGGTACTCATCTTGAACTGGAAGTACACCATTCTCACTTGCATCTTTATGTTCCTGGACTGCAATGTCTGACTTTGAAGGGCTTATATAAAATCATTCTACTTGATCAGGCCTTTTCAATACTCCCAAACACATTTTAGTTTGACCCTGTTACATTAAATTTTTGAAAGCTATATTTAGTAAAGAATTTTTGGAGATTTAGGATGTTGAACAATTTCATTGTTTCACACAGGAGGAAAGTAGTATGTTTGTCAAATGATATCATCTTGCCTACAATCACAATAGCAATTAATCAATTATGAATTTTTAGTTGAAAAAAACACCTTATTTAAAAAAAAAAATCATCAAAGTCATTCAAAATCAACTTACCATTCACTTTAGTTTACAATACTGTATGCTTATTTACCTCCTGAATGAAAGAATTATTTTTTTTACCCATGCATTCCCAGAAAAGATTAGTTTTCAAATATACCATACTTTTTGTGTTTTAGAATGTTTGCATAAGGAATCCACACATACACCCACACACCACAAATGTGATTTGGTGCATTAAAGTCCTTTCTCATGAAGGAATGTGTTTTTATATAGTACTACTCTAAGTTTTCTTACATAGTTACTCAGAGATACACCTGGGAAGAACAACTAGGGAATTGACAGTGACTCAGCAAAGTTTTGATACCCCTTGGCACTGCCATCGGAAAGCATTTTATTTTCAAAACACAAATCAACAGTTAGAGTACACCTCTTTCAGCTTCTTTCTTTGAGGTCTTGAATTAAACAACACCCTGACTGAAAAGTCATTTTTACCGATGAGATTCACTGTGTCCCTCATCACGGAATGATTGCAAGTTCCGAGCCATGTTCCAAGTTTTGCCATGTCATGATGATCTTGGGACTTAGCAGGTGGGTTTTACCTGGTGCCCAGGGTGGCCCCAGGGTCAAATCATAGAAGGGGCGAAACATCATAGGTGGCGAAACAATACAACATGAACTAATTTTGTTGAAAGGTGCAACGATAGATTTCGAATAACAGGGTCCGAAAACTGTGCAAATTCTGATTTGGCACTGGTGTACAGCTTTATATCAAACTATCCTCCATCTGTAAGGATTAAGCTGTAACTCTTTCTTTGGTACAAAAATTGTGAAATTTCTATTTCATATAAGCAAAACAAATTCAGTCGTTTTTTTATTGAAATATACGCATACACAATCGCCTTTTGTTTTCATTTTAAGTTATTCTGTAACCAAATAATGGGTAGGGAATCTATTGATCATCTAATCTATATGAAATAACTTCATATCACAGAAAATATGGAAGACTTGAATACGCGTTGCCGCCCTTTAAAAAACCCTAATTTTTGCTCAAAACCCCGGTTTTTCCTAAATTTTGAAAATCTCGGGGGAGGGGGCGCCCACCCCCCGCCATGCCCCTGGCCCTGCCCCCTGTGTATGCCCGCTGCATTAATTGTGGTGCCGTTGTTATGTCCCTTTGCTGTCGAGGCTCTGCATATTTTGCAACCTTGTAAGATCCAAACAGAGCGTGATGAACAATGTGGAATTGCTTACGGAAATGGCATACTGTCAACAGTCAGAGGCTGGATACACTCCAAACCACCCTGTTGCAACCCCTCATGCAACATGTAGATTTCTTGAAAAATATGCCAAAATGAATTTCTTTTGAGTTTTTGCTAATGAAGTTAAAGCCCGACTCAGAGATTTTCCTGAGGAGGGCGCCCTCATTTTAAAAAAAATGTGTTTTTTGGCATGTACATAATGCTTGTCCCATATCTACTTCAATGTGTGAAATTGCTAAGCTTAAATCGAATTCCTTCATATAGTAAATCACAACATTGTTATCAATTCCGGATCCTGAATTTTTGTTACTACACATATCCTATGGACGTAAGACTACACATAAATGGTTAATTAATATTAACAAAAAAACAAAAATCCGATTCATCTCAAATTTCGGATTGTGCATTTTATTTTACTATCTTAGTTCTAGTTGACCATTTTTCATTATTACACAAAAAACTATATTTCGAAAATCTCTTGAGTCAAGACTTTAAGGACTATACCTTAAAGTGTCATCAACTTTCATTTTAAGCCTAAAAGGAAAATTTTACAAAATGCTTGATGAAATATAAACCTTTACTAGTACCAAAGGGCTACTTAAGAATGGTATTCCTCTTTGAAATTACAGTCCAACCTCGTTTATCCGGACATGTCAAGACCGGGACTCATCCGGATATGTGATTGATGCTCAAACACAGCCTGAACAGTGTTGGAACCGTACGAGGTTGGACTGTATATAAATTGTTATTTCAAACATAAATTGTTATTTGACAATGGTCAGATTTAATTTCTACTGTCCCTAACATACATGATACAAGTCACTTTTTAGATGCATTAATTCGTACACTCACATAAAACATGATAGGTTTAATTTACACCAGGATGTTTAGTGTGATACAGTTTTAGAAATATCAGTAACAGCTGTAGTTCATTAAGAATGATAAGACATGAAAGGTCGAAATCTCATTTGACAGTCACTTCCAGGTCATGTAAAGTAAGCCTGGGACTTGAATTAATTATGTGTGATTCCATTTTTGTAGAGTGTTTTATTATATTATTATCTTTATAATTGCTAAGTTTAATGCAGTGTTCTTTCAACAATGTTTACCTTGGAATATGGTATGGGAGTTATGAATTTTGTTTTTCTTTTGTTTAATGTTTGGATGCAGATGTGCATAATTCTTACTTGCAGGTTGGATTCAGCCAGTTAGATGGCAATTTGAGCCATGGACTCTTTTTTGTCCCCGCCGACGAGTCTCGGAACAGGGGAATATGAACGGAAGCAGCGTCTGGTTCGTTCCGTTTGTCCTTAAGTCCGTTCGTCCTTGTGATTGATATAAAAAATTGTTAACCCACCTTGTATAGGATTTATCTGGAGTTCCGTAAGGATTACAATGATTTAACTTCGTGGAACAGGACGCGGGTTGATAAGTTCTCGAACTGATAGATTGTGGCCATAAATTATGTTAATTAAGTCTCTACTTTGATAATTTATAAGAATTTTCTGCAAGGCCTGATACAGTTTTCTGGAGTTCAGTAAGGGTATTATTTGAGGTAACTTGGTGGAAGGAAGGGGCTGACGAGTTCTCGACCTGATTAGATTTTGGGCGTATTTCAGGCAAATGAGTATGCAAATTGAGCTTAATTAATATCCAAAAAATACAGAGTAATTGCGATATTTTTTAAAGGTGACATCGGATTACTCAAAATTCCGGCGCTGCATGACAGCCTATAATGGGGCCACATCTTTTTGGCACTTTTGGAAATATGTGATACTTGCGGCTTAGGTATGCAAATGAGCTAAGTAATATGCAAAATCAGCGGAAATTGCTTATATTTTTGAAATGGGACATGGATACTCAAAATTCCTGCGCTGCATGATAGCCTATCATGGGGCACATCTTTTTGGCAATTGAAAGTATGTGATACATGCTCTAGTTACATGCAAATGACTAATTAATATGCATAATGGCTGTACCATCTAACGGTACATCGGATAGGCAAAATTACTTCACTACATAGACACTATGCCATAGGGGAGGCGGTGGGTGTTGGGGTGGGGGTGGTATTCTGGGTGTTGGTCAGGGGGGGTGTTTTGTTGCAGTGTTGGGGAGGGGGTGTGTGTTGCAGGGTGTTGGGGAGGGGGAGGGGGGGGGTGTTGTGTTGCATGTGTTGGGGAGGGGGGGTTTGTTGCGGGGTGTTGGGGAGGGGGTGGGTGTGTTGCGGGTGAGGAGGTTGGGGAGGGGGTAGAGTGTTGCAGGGTGTTGGGAGGGGAAGTGGCTGGTTTCGGGGTTTTGGGGAAAAGGGGAGGCATTTACAGGGTATTGGGGTGGGGTTGGGTGTTGAGGGGTGTTATAGAGGGTGTAGGGTTGTTGCGGGGGGTGGGTTGTTGCAGAGTGTTGGGGGCGTGGGTGGGTTAGGGGAGGGGTGGAGTGTTGCGGGGGTGTTGGGGAGGGGGTGGGTGTGTAGTTGCATTTATTCACATGGTTAGTTATCGCGACGTTCGGCGGGGACATATTTTAGAATCGCATAAATACAAGTTCGCCTTGTTTTTTTTTTAAATTAGGAAACGAGGATTTAAAATTGCAGATGCAAATGTAAAAGAAACAAAATTATGTTCACAAAATAAAATTATGTGTAATAAACACTAGCTTGGAGATATGAACGTAAGTTAAAGCAAGCACTGGGCAACATTTTAATCATAAAAATATGAAATGTTTTCATTTGGATGCAAATGATAGTCTAGGCCATTGAAGAATACAGATTTTATTTTACACATTAAAAATAACATACCCCAAAACAGTTTTAGGGGCATTATAAGAGGCCAAAGACATCCAGGTAATTTGTAGGCTAACTTAAAGTTTGACTTAACTTTATCAACAAATTGAAAGTGTTAAATGCGCCACTACAAAGCCCACAAAGGTCATAACCAGTCAAACAGGGTGAATGCTGTGGGAATCAACTCTGGCATAGTTTTTTTTTTCTGGGTTATATGCAATTAGTTTGCATTATAATTCAATTTAATGTCATCGTAGCTGAATTTAACAATTCCGGAGTATAAAATTGTTTTGCGTATAATTTCCCATAAGGGTGCCAATTTGGGCTTAATCAGTTCAGGTGAGGGCCATGTATATAAAAGCTTTACACCCATGCAAAAATATATTTTCCAGTGCCACTGTCTCTTTAATAATAGAATGATAGAGCAAACAAATATTGAATGAGTATTTCAACTCATGACCCTTTACTTTAATGTCAATAGGATCACTTTTTGTTCAGTTTAACAGTTTTATTTTGTTTTAATAAGATTTTATAATGAGGTTTTGACATGGTTTGTGTGTGTGTGTGTGTGTGAGGGGGGTATTTCTGAACACCTTTTTGTCAACAACTCTGTCCTCACAATATCATAAAATCCTAATTTGCTCATTAATTGCACAAATATTGTGCTATTTAAAACCCTTTCTTTTTTCGCATAGCATATCATAAGACATCTGTTCAAAAAAGATAAGTTTCTTGGTATTTCTCAAGGGGGAAGGACTCATATTTTTCATTTAGGTTATTGAAAAGGTTAAATGTCACAATCATGCTGGAAGGTGCTTGAAGTGTCAGGGAGAGCTCCAAACTCAAGTACATATTGACGACAGTTGTATTTTTGTTGTCGTCCTGCCCTAAGGCAGAAGACCCCTAGGGATCAGCTTGTGGGTCCGCTGTTTTGTTTGATTGACTGTCGTGTTGTTGTTGATGTCTGTTGTTGTCTGTTGTGAAAAGGGTTAACATTGCCTGTAATATCCGCATACTACTATGGATTTAAACCACAACGTGGGTCAAGGTTTGCAGCAGGCATCCCCCACTTGTTGATGAGGTCAAGGGCACATCCAGGGTCAAAGGTCCCGTGAGGTCATTTGTAAAATAGGCTGAACAGGTAAATTGACCTCATTTGAAAAGTTTGAAGTTCAAATTGGAACCAACTTGAGTCATAGGTGGCAACATTGGATTCCCCCACTGTTTGAGGTCAAAGGTCACATATTCAAGGGCAAGGTCATGGTGAAGTCCATGAAAATATGTATTCTTAGTGCTGTTTTGTTCTTGTTATATTCCAACACCATATTTTCAAAGTTATCAGCAAAGGAATGAAAAATGACCCAAAATTTGGCAATGTTGAGTAACAGTACCAAGCACACCGTAAAAGCTAAATTTTGTGTGAATCGGTTATGCCATATTAATGTGCACAATGCCTGATGTACAAAAAATTACTGGTTCCACTTAATAAACAACATATTTTTGGCTGTATCATCATTATGGAAAGATTTATACCACCTTAATAGTGTTCAGATGTGAGTAGGAAAGTACAATGTTCCATGAATACAAAAAAAAAAAAAACATGTTCCAATGGAGTGATATGGTGGGGACGAGGCAGAGGCGCTAGTCATATTATCCGTCCCACAGTGACATCCCAGGAAAAAGCCTACAGTGAAACCTAAGGCGTAGCCTAAGCGCAAGATATGTAAACAAACATCTCCATCTCTGGGGTTTATATTAAGATATTTCCACTGAGAAAGTATTAGAGCTTGAAATTTAACCATCCTTTTTCATTTCTAGGTGGTTGTTCTTGCAGGCTGTACTGATGGTTTATTTTGTCTCCTTAAATGTTGCCATGGTGAACCTATCAAAGTAACCCATCTTGATGGACCATTCAGTAGAGGAGCCTGATAAATTCACAGTGATAGAACCATTGTCTACAATACCACATGTGGTAGGTACTGCAATAAAAAGGGACAGTAGTCCACTCTTACACTTTCTATGGCCACCTCACCATGTATTCCTACCTGGGGCAATTTGGTACTTAGTGAGAGCATCAAAATTTACAACCCTTAGAGGAGGGTTTTTGTGATCATAGCATTTTCTTTATTATGGTTCATTAGATATTCTTGACAAAAGTTTTTTGCTCAAAATTTTAGTTGATTCTGATAGTGCGCTTTGGTGTTATAAGCAAGTGCCTTTATCATAGGGGTCCCATAGGCCTATGTGTTGTAATTGTCTGTTTACAGACAGAAATACAGTTAACAAATTTCTTCCAGAGTAGTTCGAAACTGCACATAAGATTAGGACACATACTCAACTTAGGCCAATGGTTCAGATTGTTTAAAAGCCTCAAATTTTTTCAAGGTAAGTCAGGCAACAAGGCTCTGGATCACAAAATGTCCCTCTAAACATGCAAAGGGCCTATGTGAAGTTATCTCTTTTTATCAATTCCCACTTCCAAAAGTGACAGCTCATGTAAAACAAGACCTCAAAACTTTTCTGTTCTATTTATAGAAGATCTAAGACACCTCATACGTTAATGAAATGCTCAAACTAAATAGTACTGACAGCATTTTGGCTCCTTGTCATCAATGCAAACATTTTATCTTGAATTTGTTTTTCTGTACATTGGTAAAGGCAGGATGCAGCTGGCAGAAACATGGCTCCTTGTTAGCAGAGAAGTGGGGTTCACCTTTATAGCCACTAACAGAGATTGTTCCTAAAATGTTATTTAGTTATGCCCCAATTATGCTGAAAGTTGGCCTTTTAACTGTTGCACTGGAATTTGTTGTAGTAAGTTGTGTGTAAGTGATTACATGGCTGAATTCTTACTCAGGTGGTAACCTGTACTCAGAGGGTGTTTTGAATCAATCCCATGATGCAGTGCACTGTCCCTATTGTACTGACTAACACATGTCATTACTTATGGATAAAAAGTGTTTTAAAGTTTAAGAACCATAAGATATTTCATAATCATGCTAAAAATTCCCTAAGTACTAACGCTTTGTGGACTAAAATGAGGGTTAAAGTCAGGATTTTGAGGGATTGCATGACCCTATTGAGGTGATGAAATTTCCCTAAACTGGTGCATTGTGGGATTGACTCAAACACCCTTTGGCCTGTACTGTAGCTATTCGGTGTCTACTGCAAAAGATATTGCACAGTGCACACTGAGCCATCTGCATTGTGGTAGCTGCAAGATAAGTCCACAGTTATGGGTACTGTACTTTATCTCTAATAAGCACATTCCAATAATTAAGCTGGTGCCCTATGCCGTGAAGCTTCATTTACTCCATCCAAGTGTACAGGTACTAACAAGATTAAAATAATCAAAGTTTGACTGGTATCATTGACAACTATGCCCGGAAAATCATGTGTGGTCCAGTGGGAAAGTGCAGGACTGGTGATCATTAGACTGTTAAAATCGTGGGTTTGATCCTCACTGTGGTCAATAGTTTGTGTCCCTGGGCAGATCTTAGTCTCATTTACCTCTTCGACCCAAGTGAATCTGGCGACTGTTAGGGGAATATTCAATCTAAGTGCTGATAGGCTGTTTGCTTGTAAGCATGTCTTAGAGGATACACTAGATATACGGAAATGAATTATGAACAATTCTTGAAGGCGCGAATAATCATTGTCACCCGCGCTTTGAGGCTTTTTACGGGGAGTAAGCGCTATATACAAACTGGTTATTATTATTATTGGAAGCTAGGCATCCCAGTACCATGCCTACTTGTTATAAACATGGCTGCTTCTAGGCACTAGCAATCATTCAAGTTGCAGAAATGTTTTGTTTTATGCACAGCCACGGCTGAGTATCACACAATTAGGGCACAACAGGATGTTGATGTCATGTTTGTGTGGCGGTAATTGACAATCATTCAAACAAAGAATTGACAGGCCAAGCTACAGGCCGTACACACAGCTGGCTTTTCAAAATTCGCTTGACTAGAACTGGTTCCCCATGCACATCTGTTGCGAATGTTCTGAAAAGACCAGTCTTAACACAGAAGTCTGTGTTTGTAAGTACCAGTGTCCCTTCATCTTCAGGGTAATTGTTATGTGCTACACATATGTGGTGACTTACAATTCAAATCAAGTTTTGTCACTGCATTTTAACTGGTTAACCATTTAGCTCCGGGCCAAAGCTGACCTGCCAAATGATGATAGTTGGCCCACCAACCCGTCAAAACATAGTGTATATTTTTGCCCCAACATATGTCTTTCCAAATTAATTGGCCCCCACAGTTAAATATAGTTGAAACGCCTAATTTTACTGCTGACTTCATTTGCCTGTAACTTGCATCTTAGGCCTATCATCACCTCCCCTGACAAAACTTGCAGGAAACCAACACACACTTAACAATTCTTGAGAAACCACCTTTGGATCAAGTTCATCTTTTTTTAATCTCTGGCTACCCAAGAGAGATAGAGAGAGAACATCATATAATATGGAGGATTTTTACCTCCAAATACTGACCTAATTATTTATTAGATTGCTCAACTTTTTTGTCCTTTTTTTGAATGAAATGAACTTCCCTTCCGAAACTCATAAGTAGCTGCTTAGGCTGATAGTTTAATACTAGTTGATCATTTAAGGAAGGGGGATCATTGTAACCTGATGACACAGCTACAGATCTTGTATTTAGACCGTGTCGCATTGTTGCCCCTTGAATAATTGTGAAGGACTGAGTGTGGGCTGTTCATTTAATCATGCTGTCTTATCTTATGGCCTCATTCCATTCAACATTCGAGATGTGCACCGCGCACGTCGTGGATTTTTTTTTCGCTTTAAGGGGGGTGGGAGACCTGAATGAGAGAGGAAAATCCTGAAATTGACTCATAGTCATTGTCGTTTTTCCCGCAGAGCCATTGGAAATTTAGGGGGGCACCAGCAAAAGTGCTGCCCAATGTGGAAAGACCTATGTGGAGAGGGTCACAGATAGTAATGGAGCCCTCACAACTTTTGAAAATCACTATCCATGGTAATATTTGGTGAAGAATTCAATCTGGCATCAGGAAGTTCATAGCGTGTTTACTTTTAGAGTTAATGATGCCTAAATATGCACCTTTGTTCAATCGGGGCCAAGTCTGGGGGGTCGTAAACTCCAAAATAAGAAAATTTTTATTATCCATCTTATGGTCAATCATAGTTACATAGTAGAACTTTAAACCAATACAATTGAACACATTAGAAAAGTAATAAGTGGAGTACAGCCCCTTGAAAATGGCAATTGTACATTTTTTGACAAATTTTGACCCCCCTGCAAACCAATGTTGACATTCGACACCACCCCTCTCCTTCAGATATTTGAAGATATATCAATTACACTAACTTTTCCTGAAAAACTAGGCTTGGTGTCTTTATTGTTTTCACAACAAAATCCACTCCAAAGTACACACAAAGGATACTTGAATTGACCCAGAGTGTCATTGTACATGCACATGTATATCACCATATACATTCTAATGGGGATATCATCACAATTGTCTTGTGCTGAAACATGAAGACATCAAAACACCAAGCTGGTTCTTTCAAGAAAGTTCTTTGATGATGTATCGTCAACATATCTGAAGTAGAGGGTGGTGTCGTATGTCAATTGATTTTTCAGGGGGGGGGGGCATATTGTCAAAATGCAAAATAATGATTTGTCAATAGGGTGTAACTCACTTATTACTTACCTAATGTACTTATTATTGTACTGGTAGGAAGGCCTGCATGTGACTGCATAATTAACAAGAAAATCGACATTAAAATATTGTTACTTACTGAGTTCTGACCCCCCAAACTGGTCCTAGATAAAGATCTTTGGCATTTTTACACCCAAATTAATTTTAAAGTAGGAGCTTCAACATTTTTGATTGCCAGATTTGAATACTACCCCAAAAAATTCCCCATATAGTGATTTTAAAGTTGGGGGAGGTTCCATTATTCCACGTTATTTGGCCCTCTCAAAATTGTCCTTCGATCGCACAGCACTTTTGATGGTGACCCCCCGAAAATTTCTTGAATGCTCCTCGTGTGAAAACGGAATTGTGGTAAAGCTCAAAATTTCAGGATTTTCCATTTCTCATCAATATCTATCATCACAGCCAAAAAAAAAAAAATCCTGAGTGCTGCGGGCCCATCCGAGTGTTGACTGGAAAGCCCTCCCTTATGCACAGTGCATTCCAAGGGGATAATTACGTCATCAATAATTGTGATTCCCAAGTCTAATGACTATAGATGAAAGGTTTTAATATATTCTAATATGACCAGCTTCTGTTTTGTAAAAGACCCCAAGTTTCCTATTTTCTATTAACCATACCTTTAACAAAGTTAATGTGGGAAGATTTTGGCTTATTTCCCTTCTCCCTACCAATGACTTTGGAATAAAGGTTTTTTCTTTTGCTTCCGTTGATTTAGGAAAATGTGATTGAAATTGTCTGGGTTTATGAGGAAAAAAACAAATGACAAACACACGCATTAATTAGAAGCCACACCCAATAGGTGAATATGTTTTTATAGGAGTGTCCAACTTAAAATTACTTCATGGCTGGCAGGGTGGTACTGGGCGTCTGCATGGTTTACAATTAAATTAAATCTTTAATTTCATTTCTTGCAAAATTACAAGTAGACACAGTGCCACATGCAGTTCTATCCATACATGATTACAGGTTTCGAATGTATTCCTAGCATATACAAGTAGACACAATTGTCAAAATGCATTCTATGTATTACAATAGACACAAGAGTCAAATGCATCTATGCATTAACACGTACACCAAGTGCCAATGCATTCTAGTGCATTACAATTAGACACAGTGACCAATGCATTCTATGCATTACTAGTTAGACACAAGTGACAATGCGATTTCGATGCATTAACAAATAGACACAGTTCCAAATGCATTTCTATCATTACAAGGACCAAGTGCCAACTTGCATTTCTATGCATGTAGACCAAGTGCCACCGCATCTATGCAGTACAAGTAGACAATGGTCCAAATGCATTCTATGCCTTACAAGTAGACACCAGTGTCAAATGCATTCTAATGCCTTACCAGTAGAGACAACAAGTCCAATGAATTCTATGCATTACAAGTAACCAAGTGCCAAAATGCATTAAAATTAGGGACCAAGTGTTCAAAGTGCTTTCTTATGCAGTACAAGTAACCATAAGTGTCCAACTTGCAGATTCTAATGCTTAAGACCAAGTGCCAACTGCATTCCTAATGCATTCCAAGTAGAACCACAAGTGCCAAATGCATTACAAAATCCAATTAGCACAAGTTCAAAAGCATTTCTATTTGCATTACAAGTTAGACACCAGTGTCAAATGCATTCTATGCATTACAAAGTAGACACAATTGTCAATTCTTCTAATCATTACCAGTAGAACGCAAGTGCCAATTAATTCTACGCATTACAGTATACGACAAGTGCAATGCATTCTGTGCATTACAAGAATACCAATTGTCACCATGCATTCTAATGCTTACAAGTATACCAATTGTCAAATGCTTCTATGCATTACAAGTAAGACTGCAAGTGCCACAATGAATTCTATGCATTACAAGTAGACGCACGGCCAAATGAGTCTATGCATTACAAGTAGACCACAAGTGGCCAATGCATTCTTGCATTACAAGTAGCACAAGTGTCAATGCATTCTGTGCTTTACAAAGTAGACGCAAGTGCCAAATGCATTCTATGCATTACAAGTAGACACAAGTGCCAATGCATTCTGCATGTGCATTAAAGTAGACAAAAGTGTCCAATGCATTCCTCTGCATTTAACAGTAGACACAGTTCAAATGCATTCTTTGCATTACAAGTAATGCAAGTGACCAATTGCATTCGATGCATTACAAGTAACGCAGTGACCAATGCATTCTATGCATTACAAGTAGACACAAGTGACCATGCATTCTATGTCTTACAAGTAGGACAGCAAGTGGCCAAATGCTTCTAGGGCATTACAATACACACAAGTGACCATGCATTCTATGCATTACAGTAGACACAAGTGACCAATGCGAGTTCTATTGCATTACAATGACCCAAGGAACCAATGCATTCTATGTATTCAGTAACACAAGTGCCAATGCATTTCTATGCATTCAGTAAACACAAGTGTCAAATGCAGTCTTGTCAATTACAAGTAGACACGTGGCCACAATGCATTACAATTACAAGTAGACACAATGACGCATGCATTCTGAGGTATTACCAGTAGACCAAGTGTGGGCCAAATGTCAATTTCTTGCAATTACAAGTAGACACAAGTGCCAAATGCATTACAAGTAACAACACAGTGCCAATGCTTCTATGCTTGCAAGTAGACACAAGTGTCAAATGCATTTTATGCTACCAGGATGTGGTGTGGAATGTGTCCTTGAGATTGGCTTTGAAACAAAACAATAATGACAACGAAACCAACCCAATATTCAAGAAAAAAATGACAAGGAAGAAATATCAGGTAGAAATCTATCACTTAAGAATGTCGTTTATAAGACACATTTATTCATGGTAGACACAAGTTTCAAAATCAAATAGCATCTTAACTATGCATAACAAGTAGACACAAGTGTCAAATGCATTCTATGCATTACAAAGTGACACAAGTTGTGTCACATGCATTCTATCATTACAAGTAGACACAAGTGTCAAATGCATTCTATGCATTACCATTAACACAGGTGCCGAAATGCATTCATGCATTACAAGTAGGGATACAAGTGTCCAAATGCATTCTATTCATTACAATAGACCCAAGTGCCAATGCATGTCTGTGCATTACAATTAGACCACCAGTGTCACACCGATGCTTCTATGCCATTAACAAGATAGAGCACAAGGGCCAAACGCATTGACAAGTAGACACACGTGCCAATGACAAAAAATCATATGCATTGTAAAGTAGACCAATGTCAATGCATTTGTTTCTACCATTATTTGGTGTGGACCTTTCTGGAGGGGTTGCTTTGAAACCGAAACAGAATGCCAAAGAAACCAACCAATGCTCCCAAGAAAAATGTACAAGGAAAAATAATTCATGTAGAAATTTTTATCACTTAAGAATGTATTTACGTAAGACAAGAGATCAAAGGTCACAATGTTAATTCAGAGTAGACACAGGGTAGACAAAAACAATGTCACATAGCATGTTTCTATAGGCAATTACAAAGTGCACAAATGCCAAATGCATTCTATGCATTACAAGAACACAGTGCCAAATGCATTTACTATGCATTACAGTAGACACAAGTGTCGCCAATGCATTCTTGTATCTACAATATACCAGAAGAGTCGAATGCATTTCTAATGCATCGATTTCTGATTCAGTAGCGGTGTTTAGTAGCAAACCACGCAATATCATAGATTGTTGCTACTTATTAGACGAGTATTAGCGCATGTAATAAGGCACGCAGTGCACGCAGCTAGTACGGCTTGGTTCACTTTTGACAGCGGGGGAATAATTTCGCCCTATTACTATATTATTGAAATAAAAATATTTTCGGTGATTAAAACACCAAAAGTAAATAAGAATGAATAAAAGATCAGGATTTGTTGTTTTGAGCCTATCAATGATCGGGTTCATAATTGGATGGCCAGTCCAATATTTTTTATCGTAGTAGTACCGTCTGCGCACTACTCAAAATATTTGACTGCCCCATCCAATATGACACAATATTAGATAGGCAAAACCAAATCGCATCTTTATTCTCGAACAAGTAGACCACAAGTGGCCAATGCATTTTTTCTCCAGGATTTGATGTGGAATGTTACTTGAGATTGCTTTGAAATAAAACATCATAAAAGAAAGCAACCAAAATATTCAAGAAAAAATGACAAGGAAGCACTACGTCAGGTAGGAATTCTCACTTAGATGGTATTTATAAGACAAGATCAATGTCACCAATTATTCAGAGTATGGATATTAAAATCATACCTTCTTGAGGAAGCTAACAGATCTATTCCTTGAAGTGAGGAAGCTAAAACTTTGCAGAGCTTCGGTGCTTCACTTGTTAGAGAATTGTATCATGGTTGATAATTGATCAGAAACCATGCGTCCACAAAGTTCTATCTTTTATCGTTTGAATTGACCTTAGTTTTGCTCTGGGGGATCAACTGTTTCCAGCATTTCTTAGCCCTTCTGTGTTCTTAAGGTGCATTTTTGGCGCTCACAAGCCCCTGCATTTTATGGTTCACATAGATGGCCATTAGAAGAGCTTCCTAAGCTTTAGTGCTTCTGACTTCACAATTTTAGTGTTTATGACACATGCTTGTATCACAGGGGTCGCATAGGAAAGAAGTGCATGTAAGCTTGGACCAGTATTTAAAATACTGTTTATATCCGGCATGCCTAAATAACAGCAAACAAGGTCAGATAACTCATTTTTATAGCTGGTAATCTAAGTGGATGGCTAACCTTAATTAATTGGACATGAAAGATGATATTCACTAATTGATTCACCAGCACACTAAACTTACCAATCCAAAATACATTTCCCTAAGTCCCTAAGCTTAATGCCACTTAATCCACAAATTGTGTTGTCAGATAGAAATCAGGAAATGGCCCTGAAATTTGTTTAGTCAATGCTAATCTGCATGTGATGTGAACAACATCTCAAATATGCCATCAACTCTTCATAAATACACACGATTTTCCAAATCGTGACTGTTTTGCGCGACCATTTCCCTCGGATACGGCATAAAACTTTTCCAATGGCTCTTTCTAATTGTGTATCAAAGCATAGATTGGTGCCTGATGATATATTGTTCTGATTTACATGGCATGATGCACTCTTTAGCTATTACATACCTCTGCAGTGTTTGTTGGTTGGAGACGTTTTTGGGTTTGAAAAAATATGTTTTCCTACTGTCTACTGCTTTTTGTTGAGAGGTTCTTTGTGAAAGTAGAAAAAAAATTCTATACACACAAGGAAAATGCAACTTTACTATTGTGTGATGGGAACATGTGCTCAAGACATCAAACAAAACCCAAGCATAATCATATGAATTTTGGGAAATAAAATTTTCCTGGGATATCCAAGGAACCAACAAATATTAGAAGGTCCTAGCATTATCACAAATGCACCTTTAAGATGGTAGGGGATTCTAATATCAAAATAAATCCCTTGTCATATGCCTTGCATGGAATCTATTTCAGATATTGACCGACTTTTTGGTGTAAGTCTGGTGCATATGAGATCAAAATAATAGACATCTCTGATTGTCGTTTTGTATTTAGTCATTGTGATTTTTGAAACAGATAGACATGACATGATGAGTAAGACTTCAGATTGACTGGTCCACTCCTGACTCAGCCGAACTTAAATAACAGTGATCACTCACAATGACATTATAGCCAGTTTGCATCTACACCAAATAGTCTTCTGTGTTCACTGGGATGGCACTGGGAACTGATAAATAATTTTAAAATTGCAAAATAAATAGAATGTTAAAGGTCTGCAAAACACTTTCTGTCCTTCTGGTAGGTCATTCCCAATATATCTTAAAACCACTAAATCGATGTCGACATCTTGTACTTATAATTCAAAGTTTGGAGTATTTATCTGGGAAGAAAATTGCTACAACAACAAATCCAACACTCACAATCGGCGTTCGTGTCGTGCAATTCCAAAATCACAGTGGAAGAATCGTCTTAACCAGCTGATAGTTTCATAATTCAGGTTGATCAGGCCTTGAATTCCTCTTGGGGACTTGTAACCATCACATTCATCAATGATGTGGCTAATGTTTGTGGCTCTCCACAATCGCAGTTTGGTGAAAGTTTGGTGAAAGTTCCACTAATCTTGTGAAGGAAGTTCCTTTGTACGACCAACGCCATTCTGAGTCTTTGAGTTGTAACCCAATGCTTTCTATCAAGGTCACGCTTTTGGGCTGCCTAGATGGGCTGTCCCAAACTGCTGTGAGGTTTGTCAAAGTAGAGGATAACCATTGCTTCAAACCATCTGTCACATTGATCCCAAGATATCTCTAGTGATACTGTGACTGCAGTTGCATGGAATTGGGTAGCAAGTGATTCCCTGGAATTCTTTGATCCTCAAAGGGGGTGTTGGTGTGGGATTAGATACCAGGTTTCATCACACACATTTCTTGCGAGCTTGAATCGTCTGAATGGTTCCTCCTAAGGATTTGCAGGAGCTATAGCCAGACAGAAGTGGTAGGTATCTACAGGCGATGCCAAAGGCAACCACTCACATATGGCTGCTGTTTGTCCTTACCCACAATAGTAACACTTATTATCCCACCTCACCATGTGTTTATTCCCTTGATATATATGCTGTATAATTATTTAAACCCCTTGGCACAAAGGATTTCCGCTAAAAAAAAATGCAGATTAAATTTCTCTCTATACACAAGCAGGGTGTCTATATCAAAGTCGTAAAACATTCTAGTTTACCTACAAACGCATTTTGATTAAAGGCACATCACGTGATTTCCCTAAATCAGAAAATCAAAGGAAAATCAATCAAAATCAGATTGCCATGTTTGTAACAAGTCATGGTTTCCTAGGACATCCCTGCATGATAGGACCAGGAGCAACCAATCAGGACAAAATCAGAAGGTTTAGTCCATTACTGTCCGTTGGACGCTTACTAACAAACACGTAATTGAATGGAGTTCCTATCTTTGAACACTGCTGTTTCTTCCTTTCTGTAATTTCGTCAGTTGGAAAAAGTATTATGATAATTCTACAGACTTTGCTTCAAGTTTAAATAATAAGTTGATCATTTAGAAGGTGGATCATTGTAACCTGATGACACAGCTACAGCATCTTGTCTTTAGACTGGTCAGGTGTGACCTTGAATATGTTGAAGGAAACATGAGTGTGTGCGGTCATTTAATCATGCTGTTAGTATCTTATTCCCATGCATTCCTAAGGGATAATTACGTCATCAATAATTGTGATTCCCAAGTCTAATGACTATAGATGAAAGGTTTTAATATATTCTAATATGACCAGCTTCTGTTTTGTAAAAGACCCCAAGTTTCCTATTTTCTATTAACCATACCTTTAACAAAGTTAATGTGGGAAGATTTTGGCTTATTTCCCTTCTCCCTACCAATGACTTTGGAATAAAGGTTTTTTCTTTTGCTTCCGTTGATTTAGGAAAATGTGATTGAAATTGTCTGGGTTTATGAGGAAAAAAACAAATGACAAACACACGCATTAATTAGAAGCCACACCCAATAGGTGAATATGTTTTTATAGGAGTGTCCAACTTAAAATTACTTCATGGCTGGCAGGGTGGTACTGGGCGTCTGCATGGTTTACAATTAAATTAAATCTTTAATTTCATTTCTTGCAAAATTACAAGTAGACACAGTGCCACATGCAGTTCTATCCATACATGATTACAGGTTTCGAATGTATTCCTAGCATATACAAGTAGACACAATTGTCAAAATGCATTCTATGTATTACAATAGACACAAGAGTCAAATGCATCTATGCATTAACACGTACACCAAGTGCCAATGCATTCTAGTGCATTACAATTAGACACAGTGACCAATGCATTCTATGCATTACTAGTTAGACACAAGTGACAATGCGATTTCGATGCATTAACAAATAGACACAGTTCCAAATGCATTTCTATCATTACAAGGACCAAGTGCCAACTTGCATTTCTATGCATGTAGACCAAGTGCCACCGCATCTATGCAGTACAAGTAGACAATGGTCCAAATGCATTCTATGCCTTACAAGTAGACACCAGTGTCAAATGCATTCTAATGCCTTACCAGTAGAGACAACAAGTCCAATGAATTCTATGCATTACAAGTAACCAAGTGCCAAAATGCATTAAAATTAGGGACCAAGTGTTCAAAGTGCTTTCTTATGCAGTACAAGTAACCATAAGTGTCCAACTTGCAGATTCTAATGCTTAAGACCAAGTGCCAACTGCATTCCTAATGCATTCCAAGTAGAACCACAAGTGCCAAATGCATTACAAAATCCAATTAGCACAAGTTCAAAAGCATTTCTATTTGCATTACAAGTTAGACACCAGTGTCAAATGCATTCTATGCATTACAAAGTAGACACAATTGTCAATTCTTCTAATCATTACCAGTAGAACGCAAGTGCCAATTAATTCTACGCATTACAGTATACGACAAGTGCAATGCATTCTGTGCATTACAAGAATACCAATTGTCACCATGCATTCTAATGCTTACAAGTATACCAATTGTCAAATGCTTCTATGCATTACAAGTAAGACTGCAAGTGCCACAATGAATTCTATGCATTACAAGTAGACGCACGGCCAAATGAGTCTATGCATTACAAGTAGACCACAAGTGGCCAATGCATTCTTGCATTACAAGTAGCACAAGTGTCAATGCATTCTGTGCTTTACAAAGTAGACGCAAGTGCCAAATGCATTCTATGCATTACAAGTAGACACAAGTGCCAATGCATTCTGCATGTGCATTAAAGTAGACAAAAGTGTCCAATGCATTCCTCTGCATTTAACAGTAGACACAGTTCAAATGCATTCTTTGCATTACAAGTAATGCAAGTGACCAATTGCATTCGATGCATTACAAGTAACGCAGTGACCAATGCATTCTATGCATTACAAGTAGACACAAGTGACCATGCATTCTATGTCTTACAAGTAGGACAGCAAGTGGCCAAATGCTTCTAGGGCATTACAATACACACAAGTGACCATGCATTCTATGCATTACAGTAGACACAAGTGACCAATGCGAGTTCTATTGCATTACAATGACCCAAGGAACCAATGCATTCTATGTATTCAGTAACACAAGTGCCAATGCATTTCTATGCATTCAGTAAACACAAGTGTCAAATGCAGTCTTGTCAATTACAAGTAGACACGTGGCCACAATGCATTACAATTACAAGTAGACACAATGACGCATGCATTCTGAGGTATTACCAGTAGACCAAGTGTGGGCCAAATGTCAATTTCTTGCAATTACAAGTAGACACAAGTGCCAAATGCATTACAAGTAACAACACAGTGCCAATGCTTCTATGCTTGCAAGTAGACACAAGTGTCAAATGCATTTTATGCTACCAGGATGTGGTGTGGAATGTGTCCTTGAGATTGGCTTTGAAACAAAACAATAATGACAACGAAACCAACCCAATATTCAAGAAAAAAATGACAAGGAAGAAATATCAGGTAGAAATCTATCACTTAAGAATGTCGTTTATAAGACACATTTATTCATGGTAGACACAAGTTTCAAAATCAAATAGCATCTTAACTATGCATAACAAGTAGACACAAGTGTCAAATGCATTCTATGCATTACAAAGTGACACAAGTTGTGTCACATGCATTCTATCATTACAAGTAGACACAAGTGTCAAATGCATTCTATGCATTACCATTAACACAGGTGCCGAAATGCATTCATGCATTACAAGTAGGGATACAAGTGTCCAAATGCATTCTATTCATTACAATAGACCCAAGTGCCAATGCATGTCTGTGCATTACAATTAGACCACCAGTGTCACACCGATGCTTCTATGCCATTAACAAGATAGAGCACAAGGGCCAAACGCATTGACAAGTAGACACACGTGCCAATGACAAAAAATCATATGCATTGTAAAGTAGACCAATGTCAATGCATTTGTTTCTACCATTATTTGGTGTGGACCTTTCTGGAGGGGTTGCTTTGAAACCGAAACAGAATGCCAAAGAAACCAACCAATGCTCCCAAGAAAAATGTACAAGGAAAAATAATTCATGTAGAAATTTTTATCACTTAAGAATGTATTTACGTAAGACAAGAGATCAAAGGTCACAATGTTAATTCAGAGTAGACACAGGGTAGACAAAAACAATGTCACATAGCATGTTTCTATAGGCAATTACAAAGTGCACAAATGCCAAATGCATTCTATGCATTACAAGAACACAGTGCCAAATGCATTTACTATGCATTACAGTAGACACAAGTGTCGCCAATGCATTCTTGTATCTACAATATACCAGAAGAGTCGAATGCATTTCTAATGCATCGATTTCTGATTCAGTAGCGGTGTTTAGTAGCAAACCACGCAATATCATAGATTGTTGCTACTTATTAGACGAGTATTAGCGCATGTAATAAGGCACGCAGTGCACGCAGCTAGTACGGCTTGGTTCACTTTTGACAGCGGGGGAATAATTTCGCCCTATTACTATATTATTGAAATAAAAATATTTTCGGTGATTAAAACACCAAAAGTAAATAAGAATGAATAAAAGATCAGGATTTGTTGTTTTGAGCCTATCAATGATCGGGTTCATAATTGGATGGCCAGTCCAATATTTTTTATCGTAGTAGTACCGTCTGCGCACTACTCAAAATATTTGACTGCCCCATCCAATATGACACAATATTAGATAGGCAAAACCAAATCGCATCTTTATTCTCGAACAAGTAGACCACAAGTGGCCAATGCATTTTTTCTCCAGGATTTGATGTGGAATGTTACTTGAGATTGCTTTGAAATAAAACATCATAAAAGAAAGCAACCAAAATATTCAAGAAAAAATGACAAGGAAGCACTACGTCAGGTAGGAATTCTCACTTAGATGGTATTTATAAGACAAGATCAATGTCACCAATTATTCAGAGTATGGATATTAAAATCATACCTTCTTGAGGAAGCTAACAGATCTATTCCTTGAAGTGAGGAAGCTAAAACTTTGCAGAGCTTCGGTGCTTCACTTGTTAGAGAATTGTATCATGGTTGATAATTGATCAGAAACCATGCGTCCACAAAGTTCTATCTTTTATCGTTTGAATTGACCTTAGTTTTGCTCTGGGGGATCAACTGTTTCCAGCATTTCTTAGCCCTTCTGTGTTCTTAAGGTGCATTTTTGGCGCTCACAAGCCCCTGCATTTTATGGTTCACATAGATGGCCATTAGAAGAGCTTCCTAAGCTTTAGTGCTTCTGACTTCACAATTTTAGTGTTTATGACACATGCTTGTATCACAGGGGTCGCATAGGAAAGAAGTGCATGTAAGCTTGGACCAGTATTTAAAATACTGTTTATATCCGGCATGCCTAAATAACAGCAAACAAGGTCAGATAACTCATTTTTATAGCTGGTAATCTAAGTGGATGGCTAACCTTAATTAATTGGACATGAAAGATGATATTCACTAATTGATTCACCAGCACACTAAACTTACCAATCCAAAATACATTTCCCTAAGTCCCTAAGCTTAATGCCACTTAATCCACAAATTGTGTTGTCAGATAGAAATCAGGAAATGGCCCTGAAATTTGTTTAGTCAATGCTAATCTGCATGTGATGTGAACAACATCTCAAATATGCCATCAACTCTTCATAAATACACACGATTTTCCAAATCGTGACTGTTTTGCGCGACCATTTCCCTCGGATACGGCATAAAACTTTTCCAATGGCTCTTTCTAATTGTGTATCAAAGCATAGATTGGTGCCTGATGATATATTGTTCTGATTTACATGGCATGATGCACTCTTTAGCTATTACATACCTCTGCAGTGTTTGTTGGTTGGAGACGTTTTTGGGTTTGAAAAAATATGTTTTCCTACTGTCTACTGCTTTTTGTTGAGAGGTTCTTTGTGAAAGTAGAAAAAAAATTCTATACACACAAGGAAAATGCAACTTTACTATTGTGTGATGGGAACATGTGCTCAAGACATCAAACAAAACCCAAGCATAATCATATGAATTTTGGGAAATAAAATTTTCCTGGGATATCCAAGGAACCAACAAATATTAGAAGGTCCTAGCATTATCACAAATGCACCTTTAAGATGGTAGGGGATTCTAATATCAAAATAAATCCCTTGTCATATGCCTTGCATGGAATCTATTTCAGATATTGACCGACTTTTTGGTGTAAGTCTGGTGCATATGAGATCAAAATAATAGACATCTCTGATTGTCGTTTTGTATTTAGTCATTGTGATTTTTGAAACAGATAGACATGACATGATGAGTAAGACTTCAGATTGACTGGTCCACTCCTGACTCAGCCGAACTTAAATAACAGTGATCACTCACAATGACATTATAGCCAGTTTGCATCTACACCAAATAGTCTTCTGTGTTCACTGGGATGGCACTGGGAACTGATAAATAATTTTAAAATTGCAAAATAAATAGAATGTTAAAGGTCTGCAAAACACTTTCTGTCCTTCTGGTAGGTCATTCCCAATATATCTTAAAACCACTAAATCGATGTCGACATCTTGTACTTATAATTCAAAGTTTGGAGTATTTATCTGGGAAGAAAATTGCTACAACAACAAATCCAACACTCACAATCGGCGTTCGTGTCGTGCAATTCCAAAATCACAGTGGAAGAATCGTCTTAACCAGCTGATAGTTTCATAATTCAGGTTGATCAGGCCTTGAATTCCTCTTGGGGACTTGTAACCATCACATTCATCAATGATGTGGCTAATGTTTGTGGCTCTCCACAATCGCAGTTTGGTGAAAGTTTGGTGAAAGTTCCACTAATCTTGTGAAGGAAGTTCCTTTGTACGACCAACGCCATTCTGAGTCTTTGAGTTGTAACCCAATGCTTTCTATCAAGGTCACGCTTTTGGGCTGCCTAGATGGGCTGTCCCAAACTGCTGTGAGGTTTGTCAAAGTAGAGGATAACCATTGCTTCAAACCATCTGTCACATTGATCCCAAGATATCTCTAGTGATACTGTGACTGCAGTTGCATGGAATTGGGTAGCAAGTGATTCCCTGGAATTCTTTGATCCTCAAAGGGGGTGTTGGTGTGGGATTAGATACCAGGTTTCATCACACACATTTCTTGCGAGCTTGAATCGTCTGAATGGTTCCTCCTAAGGATTTGCAGGAGCTATAGCCAGACAGAAGTGGTAGGTATCTACAGGCGATGCCAAAGGCAACCACTCACATATGGCTGCTGTTTGTCCTTACCCACAATAGTAACACTTATTATCCCACCTCACCATGTGTTTATTCCCTTGATATATATGCTGTATAATTATTTAAACCCCTTGGCACAAAGGATTTCCGCTAAAAAAAAATGCAGATTAAATTTCTCTCTATACACAAGCAGGGTGTCTATATCAAAGTCGTAAAACATTCTAGTTTACCTACAAACGCATTTTGATTAAAGGCACATCACGTGATTTCCCTAAATCAGAAAATCAAAGGAAAATCAATCAAAATCAGATTGCCATGTTTGTAACAAGTCATGGTTTCCTAGGACATCCCTGCATGATAGGACCAGGAGCAACCAATCAGGACAAAATCAGAAGGTTTAGTCCATTACTGTCCGTTGGACGCTTACTAACAAACACGTAATTGAATGGAGTTCCTATCTTTGAACACTGCTGTTTCTTCCTTTCTGTAATTTCGTCAGTTGGAAAAAGTATTATGATAATTCTACAGACTTTGCTTCACGTTTAAGCTATTCTTGCAACATTAATAGATGTTGACTCTTTCGATAAATCAACGTGATAGTGTCTTTAAGGTTTCTCTGGTACACTTGGCTAAAGTCACTGAAAAAAATAGGCTCCGATTTTCAAAAGAAAGGTGGCGATGTTCAGGTTTCATCAAAATCTTGATTATAGGGCTCATGTGTCAGGAAGAGCTTTATAACCTTGGTTATCTTAAAAGGTGCATGACGGGTCAAATTTTCTTAGGCTTGTTCACTAAGATTGTCAACCAACTTGCTCCATATATTTCTGACCAGTTTGTCATAAAGTCCTCTACCAGGTGATCCACCCAGAGATTCCACAATATGTGAAACTGAAGGAGGTCTGTAGAATATTTTGCATAAGTTATTTTTTTTCCAAATGCAAAATGACAAAAAGAATAACACAGCAGTGTTCAAAGATCCGAATCTCAATATGGAAAGTGTCCATGCGGATAGCAATGACTAAATATTTTGATTAAGAAGGATTTCATGTTTTATGCAAGAATAATAATGTCCCGAGGCAAGAAAACATGAATAATGTGCGTTGCGAAGCCCAGACCCATTTTCAAATGTTTTTACTGCCGAGGAAACATTATTTGGTGTAAACATGGACTTCGCACCCTTTATTTCTATCTATTACCCCAAACAAAAAACTGGCACATTCTCCATAAAAACGTACAGTTGTTGACGTCTTTACATGCGCCCCTGGGCTTTTTGTCTGCGTAAATTTTTCGCGTAGTGGTGGTGGCGGCACATAGTGGTTGTGACCCGTTCCGAAAAGAGTGTGCGCTTTGCATCACACATGTAGGGCGTAATCGTGACCATTATTACAGAATAAGCAAGTAAACTAACCAATCAGTAGCGGCCTTTTAATCGGCAGCATAGGTAATAAATTGTCCTTTTTTGGGTTGCTTTCAGCCTTATAACCTGTAGGTATGTTTAGGGTCGCTACTTTGTTACAGACATGGCCCAATCAAATAACATTATAATGTGATATATATACTATTGTTAAAGGCTAACTCATAGATTTTTGAAATATCTAATTTTTTTTGTAAAATTCAATAAGGATCAAATAGAAATAAAAATAGTCACCTAAAATCCAATTCCAAAGTTTGAGTGAATCGGGTTTGTTGTTTGATGAGTAAACATGTGTGGTCCATAGGATACTGTGTATAACAAAAATTCCGTATCCGGAATTCCAGAATTTTATTACAACTTGTGATTTTCTATATGAAAGGACGCCGATTTGAGCTTAGTTAGTTTTCCATGGTGAGTAGAATTGTTGACAAGCATTATGTAATATGCAAAAATGTGATTTGTTAGAAAATTGAGAATGCCATCCTCAATGAAAATCTCCGATCAGCATTAAAGACACTATCATGATTTGCTAATCAGAAAATCTAAAAATCATCACAAATCAGATTTTTGCTTTTTGCAAACTCGATCCTACCTACCTTATTGTTCTGCGATATGATCTTCGTGAATGAAGAGGGGGATATGTAAAACCGCCAAAAACCACCCCACAAATTCTCCTGCACCAAGTGCAGGCGAAATAAGAAGAACCAATTTGCCCGAAACGGGGAAAGCAACTGCTTCAACCCTGGTTGGGAATATGATGCAACAATGGCAATGAAAAGGCGGGCAGAAATGACTTCCAAAACCAACCAGGTGGGAAGCGAGAAGGGGCCTAAGAGAAGACACCTAGCGCTGACCCGCGCGTCGCGCCAATTGGCCCAAAGAATGACGTTGAAGGGTATGATTAAAGAATGATGATTAAAGCAATGTGATCCCTGAGAGGCAGGGAGAGTATATTGTAAATAAATAATGAAAAAAAACTTTCAATGACCACAGTCCCCCCTCAATCGGTACCGAAGTAGGCACATAGGACTTCCTGCTCACTGTTTTGTCTACTATTAATGAATACCAGTAAAATGGCAGATCTACAAACCATAAGCTCTTTGACATGTTGAAATATCAGATTGGTAAGATCCATGTTAAGGTGTACAATACCAGATCCAACATACAACATGCCTGTTTAATCTTCAAGCTAGGAATTTATCGCATGACCTACACTAGGCATGGTCCTTGTCTGAACAAGTATAACATTCAATTATTGCTTGCCAGGGTTGGAGAATCTCATCATGGTGAAACCATCAGAGAAAATCAAGTATGCACCAATGACCAACAAGACAAAGCAAGTCGAAAAAACTCAGAAGTGGCAAAATGCCGATCATTGGCAAAATATTGGAGTGGCAATTGGTAATCAAAGGTCAAAGGTACCAGTGGGTGCGTTTGGAGAAGGGGCACAATTAGCTATGAAAGCTTTAACAATTATATCAGGGGTTCTCAATCTATTTTTGCTCGCGGCGGGCCATGCAGGCCGTATACACCTTTAAATATTCATGCTCGCGGCCAGATGCACCCTCTTTGGTATGTTTGCTGTACATTTCAAAACTGTCAAAGGGCCAACCACCAAGCTTCGTCGGGCCCGGATCTGGCCCTCGGGCGCCTGTTGAAACGCCTGCATTATATAATGAGAGAATCTAGCATAATAGAGCATTGGCTATTGAGGCCTAGTACGCTTGAATAAATCATATACAATGTGTCGACGTGACAGGAATACAATAGGCAACAACTGTCCTGAATTGAAGCAGGATAGGAACTAAATGCATGTCCAGTTCAAAATAAATTTACCTAGAGGCCGATTCCCATTAGAAGGTGGAAAAAGGCTCTTAGCTGATCTCAGTACCGTCCGATGATTTCCACTGAATAGGTGCTAGAAATAGATCTGAATTGACAAATTAGAAAAAAGCAAAATAGTTCATACAGTCCAAGCATGAAATCAAGCCCAAGTTTTCTTTCCAAATATCAGAAAGCATAGGCCTGGTTGTTTAGAAAGTACACAGCCTTCCACGGACACATGTGTTTTGTCTGCTATCATGTGTGAATGAGGACAAGGACACACACCGCAAGGTCCCTTGCATCCACGTGCTCACGCAAATATATAAACAACCAATGCAAAACAACCAAGCAACTTCATAATTTCTAACCATCTGGGGGTCATACCCTATAAGGAACCTCTCTGACCGACCCCACTCTTGAAGAGTACTGTGGTACTAGATGAAGGACCATACATCCAAGTGGCAATGACAATGTGTGAAGTACATGGAAACCGCTGGCTTATGGCTTAGGCCTAGCCATGTTCCACAGACACACACTCCACTACACAGTGATGACCCTACACAGCCTCAATTCCACAGCTTCCCTGTATGACTACTTGTATATGACCAAAAAAGTGATCTTGGAAGTTAGGTATATGGGATCATCTAGATTATAGGGATAATCAATTGGCTGGCTATCGTGATGGTATATTCCTGGTTTAATCATGGAAAACGCAGGCAGCTGGTTGTACACCCTTTAAAATTGATTCAGCTGTTCTCAAAACGTCACCAGATAATTATAGCCAATAACCACTGTGGTTAGCAGTTAGTTATTTGCTGTGTGCTTTGTTTATGACTGGTACTTACTGTATTGGTAGGGGGACTATGTGAGGGACTAGAATGGAAGTGACCTGCGATGCAAGCTGTACGATTGAGGGCCTCTGGTGATTGACTCTATCAGAATTCTACGACCACCCTGTTGACTGTAGGAAGAATGGCCCTTAGAGACAATGCTTCAATGGGGAAAGCTCAATCCTGTCCCACCAGTGTTCCTGTGTGGCCTCATCTGGCTGTTATGAGTGAGAATATCCAACTCGGACAAAGGACAGTGACCAAGGTGAGCTTTAAACAAGACACAAAGCTGTGTTGTATAGCACACCTCATAATAGAGATAAAAGATGAGGGCATAATTGGAGCCTAACGTATGTCATAAATATAATGAGGGACAAGATCCAACTCGGATAAAAAGACTGTAGATGGAGCCGTAGCACAGCATACATACATAAGGAAATAACCAAATTCCGGGAAAATGATGGCGAAGGCCTAAGAAATGGCATAAAGCTGAGCTCTACTATAGGCCGGCAATAAAGTGAACATTAGTTTAAGTACACGTATGAACAAGGTGATGAAATAGGCAGAAGAAGTGAGAAAGAATAAGATGATGGTGTAGGGTGAGGCATACCGTACAGTATATATGTGAAGGGAAGATCTGAAATCAGATTGTGTAGGAAAGGAAAAACAAAATACATAGGCAGAGCCATACCATAGGTAGACAGTGGTATCACGGTACTCACATAAAAATGTACAAAGCGATGGTGTAGGTCCGCGTAGCCGTACCCTATAGTATAAACAAAATGGGGGAGGACGATCTTAACACGGAAAACAGGAGATGGCATATGAAGAGCCATCCAATAGAGTAGCCACACTTGCATAAGCAAAAACATGGTAAAGTGTAGGTGGAGATATACCACACCATATAGGCACCGTCACATAATAGGCCAAGATCCCAACTTGGTTAAAAAGATGGTGTAGGTGGGACAGCTCATAGGCAGGCAATATAGGCAGGTAATATAAATGAGGATGGGATAGGCATTGCAGCATACGTATAGTGAAATGAACGGTGTAATGATGCTAGCAAAGCTTGTACCATAACCATATAAACAAATAGCAAGGGAAAAGAATGAGTTTATGCATAGTGTAAAGATAGTGTACTGATGTAGGCGGAACCGTACCAAAACATTAAGAAAAAAAATAACAAGAAGAAAGTTAGTGTAGGCTTACCACACTCGAATAGTGTAAAGAAAAATGGCGTATTGATTGTATAGGCCAAACTGCACTATAACCGCATAACTACGGAAGGGTAAAAGAGAGTAGGCCTAGTTGCACTCATGCATTGAAATGGCGTACTGATGGTGTAAGGGGAAATAGCGTGCTGCTGGTGTAAGGGGAAATAGCATAACGTTACTATACTCATATAGTGTAATAAATGGAATATCGGTGTTAGCGGAACTGCACCATACCTACAGAAGGCCGAAATGAGCATAGGCCTAGCTGAACTCATGTATTAAATTATGGTGTATTGACGGTGTTAGCGGAGCTGTGCCGTAACCATGCAACTGTGGAAGTGTGAAATTAATGTAGGCGTAGGTGTACTCATAATTTAAAATATGGCATATAGATGGTATTAGCGGAGCTATGCCATAACCATATAACACATAACTTGGGAAAGGTGAAATGAGCGTAGGCATAGCCGTACTCATATATAACAAATAACTAGCAAAGGGTGAAATTAAAGTAGGCGTAGCTGTACTTGTATATAATAGCTAGCGAAGGGTGAATGAGCGTAGGCATAGCCATACTCAAATAGCATGAATAGAGTAATAAATAGGGTATTGGTTGGGTTAGCAGAACTGTACCATTAACCATATAAACATAGGTTGAGTGATTCCTCAAATGAGCATATGTACCATACTCGTACATTGTAAAATATGGTGTATTGCTTGGTGTTAGCAGAGCTGTACCATAACCATAACTCTGAAAGGGCGAAAGAGCGTAGGTGAAGCCGTGCTCATATAGTGTAATAAATGGCGTATTGATGGTGTTAGCGGAGCTGTACCATTAACCATATAAACCTAGGTTGATTGATGACTCAGATGAACATAGGCTTAGCCGTACTCATATATACAAATACGACACAGGGTGAAATTAAAGTAGGCGTAGCTGTACTTGTATATAATAGCTAGCGAAGGGTGAATGAGCGTAGGCATAGCCATACTCAAATAGCATGAATAGAGTAATAAATAGGGTATTGGTTGGGTTAGCAGAACTGTACCATAACCATATAAACATAGGTTGAGTGATTCCTCAAATGAGCATATGTACCATACTCGTACATTGTAAAATATGGTTTGTATTGCTGGTGTTAGCAGAGCTGTACCATAACCATAACTCTGAAAGGGCGAAAGAGCGTAGGTGAAGCCGTGCTCATATAGTGTAATAAATGGCGTATTGATGGTGTTAGCGGAGCTGTACCATTAACCATAAACCTAGGTTGATTGATGACTCAGATGAACATAGGCTTAGCCGTACTCATATAGTGTAAAATACATCCCGTATCGATGGTGTTAGCGGAGTTGAACCATAACCATATAAACATCGGTTGAGTGATGACTCAGATAAGGGTAGGCGTAGCCATACTCGTATAGCATAAATACATCCCGTATTGATGGTGTTAGCCGAGCTATATACCATAACCATATAACAATAATTATGGAAGGGTGAATGAGCGTAGCCGTAGCTGTACTCATAGTGCGATAAGTGATGTAATAACATTAACCATATAAAAATAGATTGAGTGTCGACTCAAATGAGCGTAGGCGTAGCCGTACTCATATAGTGTAATAAATGGCGTATTGATGGTATTGGCATAGTTGTACCATAATGGCGTATTGATGGTGTTAGCATAGTTGTACCATAATAACAACTACGGGAGGGTGAAATGAGCGTAGCGTAGCCGTACTCATATAGTGTAATAAATGGCGTATTGATGGTGTTAGCGGAGCTGTACAATTAACCATACAAACATCGGTTGAGTGATGACTCAGATAAGCGTAGGCGTATCCGTACTCATAGTGTAAAATATGGCGTACTGATGGGGTTAGCGGAGCTGTACCATAACCATATACATGTAGCAAATAACTATGGAAGGGTGAGATGAGCGTAGGCGTATCCGTACTCATATAGTGTAAAATATAGCGTACTGATGGTTTTAGCGGAGCTGTACCATAACCATATACATTTAGAAAATAACTATGGAAGGGTGAGATGAGCGTAGGCGTAGCCGTACTCATATTGTTATATTACCCTCAAAATTTTTGATTAAAATATTATTTTCTCAATTTTATTTGAGAAAAGATTTTCACGGGAAAGGATTTTATATAAAAGAGAGAAAAGGGATTTCCCTAGAGTTGATTTGCTAGCTAAGTGCACCTGTTTAGATTGCACAATAAGGGAAGTGGGGAATTTCCCAAGGATGCTAAACTTAGAAACTTGTTTATGCTTTTGAGATCAAAACATTGTAAGATCAGGGAATTCCCCCACAAAGTTATATATATGAAGTGATGTAATTTAGATGTGAAATCTGATTTTGTGGTGCAGGTCCGGTTTATGCGAAGATGATGTAATGATTATTGTTAGAAGGAATCTATCTGTGAGTAGTTAATACTATCACTGGAAGGACTCTCTGCCAGCATCCACTAGTATAAACAAGTAGCTAGAAGATAGCTAGTTTTACTCTGCCTTGAGGAGCAGACCTGTAACAGTGCAGGATTTATTATATTTTAATTCCATGTGAGCAGAGTGCTGGTAATTATTCTACTGTCGTCTTTGAATCCGAAAGTGCTGGGAATCAAAATAGGATTCCAAATTGTGGACAGATAGAAATCGTGGTGATTATCTTGGACTGATATACTGTGGATTTATTATCGTCGAGGGACTTAATTTAACCTTGACGTCTTAAACTGCTGGACAAAAGTTATCCTTCAGGACTGAGAAGATTCCCATGGAATAATACCCGAGGAGTTAAATTATGTGAACTTGTGCGCTGTCGTTTTGGAGTCTTCGCTGTGAGGACATATCGTCATTGAACTGCAACGCTTTCAACACAGGACACGAGTGAACTCTAAGTAATTTTAATCTTAAATATGGTGTGTAATTTTATGTAATTTTGTTTTGGACATACCAAATTCTTGAACCAGACATTAAAGATCATTAAAACTGTTTTATTATATAAAATATAGATCACTGTGCACAAGGCTCATTTATTTGTGTTTGATAGGTACTTCTGACCTCAGACGTCTACGAGACGTCATAACAATATAGTGTAAAATATGGCGTACTGATGGTGTTAGCGGAGCTGTACCATAACCATAGACATTTAGAAAATACTAGGGAAGGGTGAGATGAGCGTAGGCGTAGCCGTATTCATATAGTGTAAAATATGGCGTACTGATGGTGTTAGCGGAGCTGTACCATAACCATATACATAAGGGTCAGATGAGCGTAGGCGTAGCCGTACTCATATAATTTGAGAAAATGGTGTTAGATGGCGTTAGCGATGCTGTACCATGTACCATTAAAAACAAATCAGGAAGAGGACAGACCTTGACTTGCTTGCACACTTGAGTCAATTGGGTCCCTTCCTTGTTATACTTTTCATCACCAAATAGACAAGACTTTTCACACTGTGAATTGATATAGAATAATGCGGGCGCAACAACAACCATCGCCACCGCAGTAGACGAACTGCGTGACATATGCGGTCTTCGCATGCTTGTGGCAGGAGGCGCGCGTGCAACATGAGATTATTACATGCACGGAAAACAAAAGCCGACAGTTTTGCCTGTTAGGTGATGAACAAAGTATAGTCAATTAGTTAGTAGCCAGGCAGAAGACCTGTATCGCTCTGTGAGGAGAGCAGTGAGTGAACAAAAACACAACATTCCCCTACAATGGACAGCCGGGACATGAACAAGGTAGGCGACATTATCAGACAACCATGTTCCCGGAGTAGACCTTAAGTCCATCTGGGCGTTTATAGCCTCGCCCTTCAGGAAGGTCTAGCCTTGTTAGTAAGTATCCGGAGACCCTAGCCTAGGTATGAAAGGTCATGCTGCTAAGGCTAGCCAAAGCCTAGGCTAGACTAGACATGCTAGGACTAGGTCTAGGAGCAGAATTTGGCAGACATGAGACAGCAGCAAGCACCTGCACCAAACACAGAACCCAAACCTAGCCTGACTGAGCATCCCCAGAGGCTGAGATGAGAAAATAACATTTAACTGTAGTGAAAGTACTTCTTATATGGTTTACAAGATCCAAAAGTATAAGCAAAAGCAGCTAGAAAGATAAACAGTTGCACCTCATGCACAGGCTGAGAAATGTGCAGCCTAATCCAAATAGGCCAACTGAGGGCGCCAAACATGGGTGCCAGACATGGGGAGCCAGACAGAGTAGGATATCCAGATAGCGTGGCAATAATTATCCAGATAGAGTGGCAATAATTATCCAGATAGAGTGGCAATAATTATCCAGATAGAGTGGCACTAGGACATCCATTGCTTGTACAATAAAACCAGTTAGGAAACCTAACTTTCCAACTTATGGCGTATTCGTAGGGTTATCACTTTTGATGTTTGCAACCATGCTGTACGATGGTATTGTCCCACATTGACTATGCCAACTCTTTACTATACGGTGTCAATTAAATATATCTCAAAAGGCTGCAGCGCTTGCAAAATGAAGTCGCGCGTTTGGTGTTCGCATGCGGTCGTGACCACTGACCTCTACACTGGATAGCTAGTCCTAAAAACGTGTAAGATTCTACGTGTAACCTTACACGTTTAAGACGCTACCTTACACGTCTTAAAATATAGCGAGACACTTGATTGTCGTTTTCCAATCGGCGAAGATTAACCATTTTAGGTTTTCTTTTCAAGATTCATCTCGCTGCCCAATCGTGTCTTGATGGATGACGAGCCTTTGCAGCCGTAGGAAATCTCTCGTAGCGTGCAACACTAAAGACGTGTAAGATGAACTCTTACACGCGTAAGATACTTTACTCGTGTAAGGTTACATAATACAACCTTACACGTTTTTTTGAACCACTTGGCCATATGCTTACACGCATAAGACGAATCTTAGACGTGTAAGATAGCATCTTAAACGTGTAAGGTTACATAATACAACCTTACACGTTTTTAGGACCACTTGGCCATTCATAGATAGCGGGTTTGAGTCGCCGATTGAAACAACAGGAAGTTGCTTTTCGCCTTATCAATATGGCGGGAAACAACACATACACCTGCTGGTGCACATATTCCACACAGATGTTCTATTGTATATAAAATTCCTTTAACATGGACAATAAGGTGATCCCACATTGTCCAGGCAAAATGCAACTTCCTGTGGTTTCCCGGGTGGTTTCAATCTGCGGCTATTCAACGGTGCGCCAGCCCGCTATCCATGTGTAGAGGTCAGTGGTCGCAACCAGAGTACGTCACAACTTTTGATCACTCTTCAGGTTGCCTTTTAAGGAACGTATCAGATGCAGATTCCTTCTTTATGCGTATAAGTCTCTTTACGGACAGGCCCCGTCATACCTTACTGATGGTCTCAATGTGCTGGACAGTAATTCTGATGGTATAAGACGAAGGCTACGGTCTTTTTCTAATGTTACCCGGCTTGTTATATCTATATATATCTCGTACCAAGCGTAGATTTGGTGATAGATGATCAACGTAAGTTGGTCCTAGGCTCTGGAACAAGCTTCCCGTTAACATTAGAGAGGCACCAGTGTTTTAAAGCGACTCCTGAAAGCATATTTATTTCCTGATGCTTACAATTTTGTTAACTTTGGATATGTTAGTTTTCCTTATAATGCTGAAGGGAGGAATAAATTAGTATGGAAGAATTCGCCTTATATGCAGTATCTGAACTTCGGGCCAGACTTTGGCGGGTTAAACCCGGGGGTTAAACCTGGTTTTGTGAGCGCTCAACCATTCGACTTCCCTCTGAGCATATTGCTGGAGTTGCTTGGAGCTCCATCTGTCTGAATGCCTTTGAGCTTCTACTGAGCCAGATGACATAGCTCGCTCTGAGTGCAATTTTGGTTGCTGTATCAGTAGTTATAGCCTTCCTCTTTCCTTTAAGAATGCCCAAGGATGCAAGGCATTTATTGACTGATATATTGCAGAAACCTCTGTTTCCTACTTCTATTGGAAAGTAGTATGTAGACCATCCTCTGTTTTCACAGTCAGCCACTAGATCCTGGTATTTGCACTTCTCTCTATAGGCATGCATTGGATAGGTTCTCCGCCAGCTATATGATGATCACCGTCTTTGTTTTAGTAGAGAAGATGGTGATATCTGGTCTCTTAGCTGTCTCAGTGATTTCTGGAGGGAACACTGATTGTCTGTGTTCCTCATTAATCATGAATATCCAGTCATTGGCCTTCTTCGGAATGTTGATTGGCACTGTCTTTGGCATTGGTAAGACTGGATTTCGATAAGTTGTACCATCAGCTGTGCGAAAGACTATTGTAGAGATATGGAGTTCAGATTCTCAGGTGTGATGTTTTTTTTTCCTGGTTTGCCTCTATGACCTATACGGTGCCAGACCTGTGGCGATTGCTTTCAGTGTTTGGTCAAGGTGCCATTTGTATCTTCCGCTCTGTAATGAGTAATGAGTAGCTTTGTAATGAGTACCTGCAACTATTGAGGATGATGTGTATTAATTTCATATTTTAAGTATTTGTTGTAAGGCGCCGTGTTCTCTCTCTTTAGAGCGCCATAAAAATGCATTCATTATTTTGATTGCTGTAAAAAGGAAACCAAAGTGTTCGTCTTGTTACAAGGTTTAAAAAGGTATAGCTTGTACTACCTACAAGTTATGATTACGGATATATAAAACAAAATTCTTCAAAAGCCAAAGGTCATCAGCAAAGGTCAAATCTTGAATATTACACTGATTTCTTTAAAATGGGCTCAGATTGTTCATCTTTTTACAGCAATTCAAATTTTATTTTTTGCCCCCTGTGTTATGGATTTGCGCCCTGCTGGATTCCGCCCACACTTTCACCATCATTACTCCTAAAAAAGACGTAACTAAAACAGGTAATTTGTGCATGTCAACCAATTGCAGGAAAAGGTTAATTATGAATTCATCGCATTTAATCTCCTGCCGCTATTTTTGCGAGATGCGAGACCAGCCAATCGCAACTCGCTTCTGTGGACAGATTTGAGTTGAATTTGATGTTTATGCTTAGCCATGAAGGAAGAAAGATAGCGCTGTTTTACACCTCGTATCTTCGGAAGATAACAAAAAGGTGAAATTGCACCATATCTGCGAGCAAGAAAATTACTCGCTTGATTACGAAAACCAAAAGTGGCTGTGTTATTTTTGTTTTATCGTCGGCATAAAAAACGTAGTTTTAAGCCAAATTAGCATTTGACCCATCAGCAAGCGCTGCTCACAACGTTAATCTTCATATACAGCGCATACAGGGATAACAGCGCTTCAGCAAAATCACTGTTTAGTGTACATTTTGGGCTCGCCATCAGTGTATGTTAATTTGGCGGAGACGGTTTGGAAAAATTTCCATCATTACTCATTTTTTTTTTTTTTGGGGGGGGGGGATTTTTTCTTGCATTAAAGTGGTCCACTTCAAGGATACCTTCCCCGCAGCGGAGAAAAGAGTCACCAGGTTCCTATTCGGGCAAAACCCACTTCCTTAGATGAATATTCAGAGTGGCGCGATTGAAGCATGAAAATTTCATGATAGTAGATGCCCGACGGAGAAAACACGATATGTTCGGACAGCTGAAAGAGAAAAGTGAGTGGAACGACGATTAAAGGCGCTAATATAGCTGAACGACAACCAAGAAGGGATGAAAAGTTCAATTGCCTTGAAAAGGGCCCTTCAAGGGGGAACTGCCATATTAATTAGTTGTATTTGTATATTACTACATTGCCTGAGAAATAACCATTCGACCTGCATGATCTCCGTGACCGAATTACATAAGGTGGTTTGCCTCAGAGTAATCAAGGCAAAATTGGCGGATGCCGTAGGAAGGAACAACCAAAAGGGGAAGGAGAAGAAAGACGGTGAGTAACGAACGCCAGGAGACAGACACAGAGGAAGAGTAGGGCGTCGAAAAAAGAGAAATAAAAGGAGAAAGTTTGAGAAAGAGGAAATCAGCAGGAGTGCATGGAGAGAGTGCTAGAAACCTAGAGCTAAAGAGTATGAAGATGTGTTTTCTATAAAAATAAGGGAGACAATGACACAGGGAGAACCTCCATACAAAACAAGATCAATACTGGGAATAGCACCCAACCAAGGAACCGCCCAGAAGGATAGCTTTAGAAAAAAAGGCAGGAATTCTCTTCAGCGAGATCTACTACAACGATGTCTTATCGTGTCTCATAAAGTCCACGGGCAAGCCGGTTGTACTTGTAGATAGAAGATGGGAACCAGGTTTTTGTGTGGACCACCAGGTACTCAACTGTGAGACCACTAAGGATACAGTCCCCATTCCCCGCATTGACAACACCCTAGATTCATTGCCTGGTGCAGAATTTTATACCAACACACCCTCGACCTCTGTTCGGAATATTGGCACTAGAAACAAAATCCAGAAACTGCCAATAATGCCTTCGTCCGTCAGTAATGGTCTTTTCCAAGCCTATCATGGCTGTGCTTGGCCCATCACATTCTCAAGAATGATGAGAAAGTTGTCAATTTTTTTGTTTGCTCTTAACCACAAGTCATTGGTATGGCTTTGTGGTTGTGTTAGGATTTGTTCAGCCAGTGTGCTTATCCGGGGCCGCGTCTATCCATGATTCGACGCGCTCCTAACATGCCCGCTATTTGAGGCTGGGCGGAATTTGGGAACAGTCCAGGGTTTACACCCTACTCTGATTCGACACTGACGCGATGTAACATTAGCAGTTTGTTGGCTCTCTGTACCGGGACCGACTGCTTAACGGCCCCTCCGAAGGACTGGATGCGTTCATGATCCTTTGTCCCAATCCTAGTAAATCATGGAGGAGAGCGGGTAATTCTGTATTTATCAATAGCTGGATACAGATCAAATCCATCAATTGTTGTACCCGAATAAATCCCAGCCAAGTGCCCCGACACCACGGATTCGAACCCGGGAATTTTTTTGATTTTTTGATTGTAAATTTGCGCAAGAGGCAAGCACCCTAACCGCTATGGCCACGCTCTCCCACAGTCGTCAAAGATTGTACCGACACAATCCTGCTGTCCTACATGACGTTGTTCCTGAAACTGAAGTCACATAAATGCGAGTCAATTTTGTCCTTATCATGGCCATACGGTGTCCAAGCAATGAGTTGACACAGACCCCAAAAGATTCAGAAGGTGAAAGATTGGCCAACCCTGCACAAAAAGTGTAAAGGATGTTCTAAGCTTTCATTGGCCTAGCAAATCTTATATCGCAGTTTATCCGCGGATCTACCAGACCTTGCCCGGCCACTACACCAGCTGATAAAAAGACATCCGAGTTCTTATGGTCTCAGGAATGCCAGGAAAATTTGAGCACTTGATATTTGTTTGACCATGCCACAGTATTGACTTATTCCCCCACAAGCGACTGGAGAGAATACACTGGACACGGATGTGTTAGTGTAGTGCCTAGCCCATTGTAGGAAGACCAAGGGATAGCCTCTGCTAGTAAAACCATGAGTAGGCCAAAGAGTGCAAGAGAAAGAACTACAGGTTTTCCCGTCGCGAGCTATCAGCAGGTTGTTTAGCTTTGAGCATCCTGTCAATTATCTGTATAGATGTAAAGAAGTAGTGTGTAAACAATAATAGGAGCTGTTGGTGAACTTCAAGCAATCTAATGGCCAGCTCGCTTTTGTTGGAGATTGTTTTGTGAGTATGATCCTGGAAATATGCTCAGGAACACTACACAATAGTTTTCACGACAAACTGCAAAGCAATATTGTCGATGAAGCAGGGACATGACACAAAAACCGTGGTCTAGTGAAACACCAAAGATGCTGCAGAATCCAGTTCAACCAACGAGCCAAGTGTTTCCTGTCCAATAGTCCGCACTACGACTATAAACCCAGTGTAGCATAATTATAATTCGCCGTACTCACAGTCCCGGCTACAATGATAAGAATAGGGCATCAATTCAGTTGACTCTTCAGCAACATTATTTTTCACGCTTTATTCCGTTGTAGGTCATGGAGCTCGGACTATAGCTCCCGGCGAATATAACTTCACATCGGTATTACCTGTCAAAACTTACGAAAACACCAAGTGAATAATCCCACCCTGCAGCCATTCATTCTTTCAAGAAGAAGAGTGATGTCAAATCTGAATGAAAAGACATCAGTGGGCTTTACCGACTAACTAAGTGCTATTGGGGAGAATGGAAATCAAATCATAGATGGCCTACTTTATAAACGAAGGGATCAGATGAAGCAGATTTATCAAATTGAAACTATATGCCAAAAAATACAGACCACAAACAAGCCGTCGAAAAAAACTCGGAAGTTGTAAAATGGCCGAGCAAACATTAGCAAAAAGATGGGAGTGGCAATTGGTAATCTAATGGCCGAAGGGGCACTTAGCTATTGAGCCTTTAACACTATATAAAGAGATACCTACATAATTTAGGCATTTGGCTATTGAGGCCAGTACCTTGAATGAAAGCATTATACATGTGCTACATGACAGGAATACAATAGGCAAAGCTTGCCCTGAAGCAGGAAGGACTAAATGCATACCAGTTAAAAATAAACTTCACCCTAGAGGCCCGATTCCTGTTCGAAGGTAGAAAAAATGTTCTTAGCTGTACTCATAACCAACAGCCGTGAATCCACTGAATTAGTGCTAGATAGTTTGAATTGACAAATTGATTTATGGCTGCAATGCTGTTACAAATCATAAAAAAAGCAAAATAAGTTTCCAAGTATCACCAAGCATGAAATCAGAGCACAATTATATCACTTCCAATATGATCAATAAAGAAAATAGGCTGGTTGGTTAGAAAGTACAGCATTCACCGCACACCTGTGTCGTCTGCTAATCATGGTTGAAATGGGAAGAGGTCACACTACCCAAGGACCCCTGCATCCACTTGTCAAGAAAAATAGATCAACACATGCAAATACACCCAGGAGTGCAATGGTGTTGGGTGTATAATAATTATAAAGGGCCGTTTTGATATTGGAGTGTATCGGTGCGCATGGCTACAGAGCCCATAGCTCTGTAGCCATGGCGCGTAGGTTAAGGGGTCTTATGTTTGTAGAGATTCGTTGCAGGGTAATTTCGGAGTTTGTGTACTTCATACAAACCAAATTAAAAGCACAGCTGAAATTCATCACCTGAAATCTGATGTAAACAAAGTTGAGGGTGTCAATTCCTAACACCATGTTATTGCATGCAAGGTATTTTTGGCCCTCCAATCACACATTTTGATTCAAATGGTAACAAATCACCTTCCATGAGATTACACAAGACTCTTAGGAAGAACCTTGATTACAAAATCAGTTAACAGTTGCTATATTGGATCAGGAAATGGATCGAGTTAGAAGCATGCGGTCCCATGCCAGTCTTTGCGTTGAGTTTTGAACCAGTCACAGGGTGATGGTGTCACCGAGGCAGTATCACTTATCAGTGATTTTTAAATGTTTCAAATTCATGCGTGACATGATACTGCTAACTATTACTTTATCATGGCTATCACCTAAGGGAGCATTAAATTTTTGGCCATTGATTTGAATTTTGAACCTGTTGACAAACAATTTAAGATTAGCTTACCCCGATGCTGGTTAAGTACGTCATTGGAAAGTACCACCTAATAACTTGAACTGCATTGAAAATATCTTCTACTACGCTTCAAATGCATGAAACTAGTCTTTCCTACAGACCCATGTATAGCTCACATCTTGAATGTTACGCTTAAAGGGTACAGAATGCTTGCGCTTTGCCGTATTGTACTTATAAACGGTAACGAGTGAATATTTGGTGTCACGTGTCAGGAACCAGGTCACGTGTCAGGTATCAGGTAACAGTGTTGCTCCTTCCGGGGGCTGACCAGATATATAATCCACTATTGCAATCAAGGTCCGTACATGACCCTCTGCCCACAGTTCGATTTTTCCAATAGACACCGATTATTATGTCTAAACGTACCAAATTTACCTTTTCCCCTACTGATTCAAAACCGTCGTACGCTGACTATAATCGGTTTTTTTTTTTCCAATGTAGGGATCGGTACGTCATTTTTTAAACCTGACTGGGTCCCCCGAAGCAAATAATAAACCAATCAATGCCGTGACGTCTCAAATCTTTATTTTTTCCAAAACTTGGCTGTTCTTCCCATAATAAAATTCCTTTTGTAAGATTCAAACATCTGTAATTGTTCTTTAATAATTATTTTGCAATGGTCCCCGCATGAATGTGAAAAGATGGGCCATACGTCCTACAACTGAAACAATCATCCGGCTAAATACCCTTACCGTGGACTGTAATGAAGCAGACGGATCCCCGTGTTAGTTTTAGCAGGCTCAGCACTTGCGGCGCGGCTGCGGGGGTTATGCGTCATAGCAAACTTCATACTTCTGACCATT
>JAMKCH010013284.1:0-27715 GCA_023653785.1 Ophioderma brevispina | reverse complement strand
CTAATGACCGATGTAGTGGGAGTTAACTTGTGTCGCCCTGCTCTAGCTGCAGCAAGAAATGATTTATGATGTTGAGGATGGCATACTGATATATGTAATTGGCAGATATTTTTTTTTCAATAGTAACTGTTTAAGATCAATTATTTTGGGTTTTTAACATTCAAATGGATATTAGACCAAATGGGTATTAGACCAAATGGGTATTAGACCAAAGGATATTAGAACCAAATGGATATTAGACAAATGGATATTAGACCAAATGGGTATTAGACCAAATGGGTATTAGACCAAATGGGTATTAGACCAAATGGGTATTAGACCAATGGGTATTAGACCAAATGGGTATTAGACCAAATGGGTATTAGACCAAATGGATATTAGACCAAATGGATATTAGACCAAATGGATATTAGACTAAATGGATATTAGACCAAATGGTATTAGACCAAATGGATATTAGACCAAATGGATATTAGACCAAATGGATATTAGACTAAATGGATATTAGACCAAATGGATATTAGACTAAATGGATATTAGACTAAATGGATATTAGACTAAATGGATATTAGACTAAATGGATATTAGACCAAATGGATATTAGACTAAATGGATATTAGACCAAATGGGTATTAGACCAAATGGGTATTAGACCAAATGGCAATAAACCGATAATATGTCCTAACAGCGAAGACTCCAAAAAGGCAGCGCATAAGTTCACATTAAAATCCTCAGGTATATATCCAAGGGACTCTCTCAGTCCTGAAGGGTAAATTTTGTCCAGCAGTTCAAGACGATGGGGCTTTCCCTCGACGGACACAATATTCTGCAATACAGTCCAGGTAATCTACCACCATCAGTCTGTCTCTATTTCCTCATTTAGGACCAACAAACTGGAATCACCTTTTGATTCCAAAACTGAAATCCTTTGGCCTTTAAAGACGGACAGCAAACAGTTTTATGCTTTCAAGCTCCGGCGGTCTCCAAAGTTATTATAAATCCTGGCACTATGTATACACAAAAAAAACAAAACAAATATACCATTATAGTGATTAACTAACTATAAGTTAACCATACTGTTATAGACTACGTTCAAATGCTGGCCAAATCAAACTTTTGCACCTCAGCTTATATACCATCATTCACAAATCCCAAGTCTTAAAATAGATATTACCACAGCATCATGCATAACATAACCTAGACTGTCAAATCAGAATTTCCCAAAAAATTACTCACCTGAATTGCATCACTTCACATTTACAACTCATGGGGGAATTCCCCAGAGAATGCAATGTTTTGATCTCAAAGCAAAAAAAAGTTGACTCAGTTTCTAAGTTTACATCTTGGGAAATTCCCACTTCTCCCCTTGTGCAACCTATTCAACAGGCGCATTTTGCAAAAACAACACTAGGGAATCCCCTACTCTTTTTTTATAAAAACAGAGACTTTCCCCTAGAAATTTTTCTCAAATAATAAAATGAGAAGGAATACTTATACTTATTTCAAAATTTTGAGGGTAATATAACACTATTACAAGATCCAGTAGCACAGTGACAGTCCTCCGTGCATCCAGCACCAAACTTACCAGTAGGACAACTTGTAACAATTAAAATGTAAATTTACTATAGTAGGATTTTTTATTCCTGTCAGTTCATTAAATGTTTTTGGGCAGTGTCGACGATTCCATTCGTTCTGAGAGGTTGTATACCTCTCCCAATCAATACAATAGAAAGTCGATGTGATGATACCAGATCAGCTTAAGGCCATAATTGAAAAATGCCAGTTTTCTCACGAACAAAAATGCAAGGCAAATGAACTGAATAAATTCCAAACACCAAACTTGAACAAACTCTTAAGCATTCAACATAAGAAAAGAAAATGCTATGAATAAAAACTTACTGCCAAAGTTCGTTTACATCACAAAGGAATATTAGAAAATCTGATACGTTTGCATTTATTGGCCTTGTTCCAGAAATAATGCATGCCATCTTGGTCCAATAAATTGTCTAAGTACTAAGAGTTTTGGCCACTCATAACGAACTACAATATTTACGTGGCCTAATCCTCAACGTTGAGAGGTTCACCGGCCTCGATATTCATGACACTTAATCCGGTCTTTGATGGACCCCAAACAAAGAAATCGATAGCGTGTCTCAGACTGTACGACAATCTATTCAATTGGTTCTGGTATGAAGCCTTTACATATTTGGTACCTAACAGTTCATGTAAAATGGGTTACAGCATCAATTCAGTTGAACAAAGTTGAGCATTTACAGCTTTTTAGTTTTAATCTCAACACATCCGCTCCAAATAAATTCTTACCATCGACAATATGCGTTTACTGACAGGAATAAAAAATCAGACTATAGTATATCATGTGTCAGCAGCACACTTGTTATCACACACTCCAGTAAACCTATTAGTGGGTGAGCCAGGCATGTTGGTCGGTATCACCTGGGGGGACAAAGAGGCATTTATACCAGTTCTACCTCATACTATGACGTACACAAAAATGTATGATGGCCATTCTGTAGGGGTAGCTTAAGTGAGCTAGGGGCTCGCAAGAGATTATACAGGGGTCAAAATTGAAAAGTGGTCCAATGTTGTTGAATTACATCCCAAATTGTTCGTATGACCACAAGGATTAAAAAAATGTATAGTTTGTACTATCTCCGACTTACCCCTATGGAGTTATAAGCCGAAAACCGTTATTATAGGTCAAGGTTAAATCTAGCTTCTACAGGGGTCAAATACTAAATAATGCTTCAATTCAGTGGAAATGGTCTCATATTGTTTGTAATGTTCTCTCAATTAAAATAAGGAATAGTTTCGACCATCTGCAATGTGAAATTAACAAGTTACGCACTTCATTAGTACTACCCCTATACCTCGTAGGGGTATAGGGGTTGGTGGGTCTAACTTGGTAACTATACATTGTACATTGTCCAAACTATACCTTATTTTACTTGTGATGAAGGCGGAAGTTTTCTCTAAATAAATTGTAATTAAAACTTACAAATTAAACTGCACTTGTTCTTCAAATGAATTGCACCGAAACTGGCAGACAGGCCTGGGAATCAAACTTTGACTGCAAATTTTGTTGTAGGTTAAAACCATGGAAACTTGCTGATACAAAGTAAACTGTGGTCTTACACCAGCCATCTTGACTTTCTTATCTGAGATTTTGAACATTATTTTACCTGCATTCTCTTTTGTAATATTGGAAATATTAATTTTGTAATCCTATAATTATTCTCCTACCTTCTAATGTTTGATAAGAATTAGGTGTTAAATGCTTTTACCACAGCACTGTTGAAGAACATTTTGTTCTATATAAATAATGCATCTGTGTGTGACTCAAAGTGACCAGACAGGATTTTTAGGTGTCTCCGCAAAATAGACATAACTTCTTCCTCCGAAGCCCAAATTACACCAAATTAACTTTTTCTGAAAGCCTGCTTATACCTATTCACAACCAATGCAAACATTTGAGCAGAAATAACTATTTTAATTATTTCCAAATGTATGTTTTTTTTACTCACACTGTAATTGGTCTAGCCATTTTTACAATAGAAGCAAAAATGTGTAAGAAACTGACCCACAGGACAGTGTGTGTAAATGAATGTGTCAACCATGTGGGGACATTGTTGTTCACAATACCAAATTTAAATGGGGTAATGAGAAAAATATGAACTTTCTTCTGATTCCAAAATCTCAGATCAGGTTCTAAATAATTAAAAGGTGGGTGACCCGATGAAGGTTTGATTTTTCATGTTTCCTCCCTCACATGGAAGCATATCACTAAAACCATCTAATTACAAATTTTGAGTTAAATCAGTCCCGCCACTTGATAGAAGAAGCAAAAATTGCAATATATTGGCCCATAGAACAGTGCAAGTTAACAAAGGTGGTCTAATACATTTGGAGATTTTTTTTTGTAACATCGAAGGGAAGCATTTCCTTGGGCCTCCCGTAAAATTTTTACTGGGGTAATGACGAAAAAAATATGGAACCCACTTGATTGGGTCACTACTACCTGTTTTAAAATATGCAAAGTAGTTATGAAGACAATCATAAATGACAACTAGAGCTGAGTGGGATCTTGCATTTGCAATGAGCACAAGTTAGGGAATTTTGATCTTGGACCCCTCGAAGGGTCACATAGACATTTTTTTCATCCTTCAAGGTCTACAAGATGCACTATTAAGATTTGCCATTTGAACTTGTTTGAAGTTTTTACTTAGACTAAATGGTTTTGACCCTTTGACCCCAGGATGACCTCTGTCTCCAAACAGAGAGCACACCCCATAGACACCAGGCAAAAATCCAGAACTATGACACAAGCCAAATATTAGTCCATGCCAATTATCACAATTTAAAAACTTGACAATTGTCGAAGCATTTGACCTTTGACCCACAAACCTGAGTGTGGTGTCTTTGACAAAGACAAGATCTTTAATCATGATCTACTTGATTTACCATTTGACCCCCTGTTATATGCCTCCATTTTTCTGATTAAACTTTTAAAAATATATTTTCTCAATTTATTTCATGAAAAGTTTTCTCATGGGAAAAAAAGTACTTTGTTTTACATAAAGGAGAGAGAAAGGAATTTCCCTAGAGTTGTTTGCAAAACCCACCTGTTAGATGGCACAAAGGGGAGAAGGGGAATTCCCCAAGAAGAGCTAAACTTAGAAACTGATGTCAACGTGTTATGCATTGAGACTCAAACATTGCAGAATCTAGGGAATCCCCCATAAAGTTATATATGGAAAGTGATTGTTGATTTAGAATGAATAATTATATGTGAATTCCACATTGGTCAGCTAGTGCTTAAGGTTCTTACGTATGCATGATGCTGTGGTAATCTCTATTTTAAGACTTGGGAAATACTTTATGAAATATTGTGTATATCTGAAGCGAGAAATTGGCAGAAGATTTGTCGCAGTTGTAATCAGCTTTACAGTATGGTTATAAAGGCTAGTTTTATCTACAATCATGGTAGATGTTTATGCTCCAAACAGTGCAGGATTTATTATATTTTCAATTCCATGTGAGCAGAGGGCTGTAATTATTCTACTGTCGTCTTTGAATCCAAAAGTCTGGGAATCAAAATAGGCTTGACCAAATTGTGGACCAGATAGAAAATCGTGGTGTTATCTTGGACTGATATACTGTGGAATATTAGTGTCGTCTAGGGGAATTATTAACCTTGTCATCTTGAACTGACTGGACAAAAGTTATCTTCAGCACTGAGAAGATTCCAATGGATAGTACCTGAGGCTTTATAAGCGGGACTTTGCATGCTGATCATTTTGAAAAGTCTTAGCTGTGAGACATATACGGGTGAACTGCAACGCTTCATGTGGGACGTTCAGGGGACATTCTTGAGGACAATAAGTATATTCCTTTTGGGGGGACGGGGGGGGGGGGAGACGCGTGGGGACGGAAGAGGGTGGGGAATTACAAACTTACTAATTGCGTGTGATTTTGATATAGTAATGTTTTGTTTTGGACATAACCAAATATCTGGAACCTTTCCAATTAAAAGCATTAAAATATGGTTATATACAAATTCAGATCACTTGTGCACAAGGCTAATTTATTGTGTTTGAAGGTATTTCTGACCTTAGACATCTACGAGACGCACCATAACAGAATTGGGGGGCTCGATCTTGGGAATTTGAATTGAGATAAATTTGAAGCCTTATAGTAGGATTTACCTAAAAGTGTGGTAATATTTGTAAACATGTGCACATTTTTCGGATACAAAATTTTGTGCGGTTGTGACAGAACTCCTGAATAGTTTTGTTATTTTGTATTATATTAATTAAATCATGTTATAATTTATCATATAAATTATGAGTGAGGAGAACTGGAAACTATGAAACTTGCGAGTGTGTTGTGCATAAGCATGGGACTTATCTGATGACCTAGTTCTAAATGGGCTAGTGTGTGAAACTTCCGAAGACAACACGTAGAAAGATGTCCTCAATCTGAGAACAAAGGAGGAGCACCGTGGTCTTATCTTCGCTTATGAGAATCTACAGAAGTTCTTTGTTTACCTATAGGAAGCAAGATTCACACCTGTTGATGAACAATAACTTTGTCGTCATTGCTATGTCAAAACACTTCGAGCCAAAGGATGAGTGGAAGATTGTGGGATTCCTTTAAACATGTTTCAGCGAACTGAATAAGATTGTGAAAGTTTGTCTTGTCCTCAGGTGTTTGTTGCCATCATGGGAAATGTGCTCAGGACAAACCTTATGTGGACACCAGTCAACTTTCTCGCGCCCCCTCCCCGCCCCCCCCCGTGCACGGCAACCCGGCCACGTTGACAGCAAGCAAGCACTCCTCATGGCGCCACCGGACGGGGAGGAGTGCAGACCTCTCAAAACAGAAGGTGGAGAGAAATGTGCATAAATTTGATTTTATACAAAGGTTATGTTTTTATATAATTCTAGAAAGTGCTATAAGAATTGTCAGAGCTGCCACAAAATTTGGTGCCTTTGGAAAAACAAAGGTAAGGTTAACATTAGAATATCAGCAGGATTTGTGTCCCTTACCAGTGACATTCACCTATAATGCACTGAGTACCTTGTGACTATTGTTACACCGAGCTGCAGTTATACTTCCCGTAGTCTTCAAGTCTAAAAGTTTACAAATTAAGTGGCTGGTCTAGACCAAAAGGACTTCTGCGATACGCGAAACTCAGTTTGAACTGTACCAGCACAACAGGAATGTGTCGCCAAAGGATTTTTATGTGGACCTGATTCTACAAGAGACTGGTGCGCACCCAACAAGAACTGTGAACTATTGTTATTATTTGAGGAGATATGTGTTTTAATTTGATTTATATGTAGTAAGAAAATTAGATAATATTTTGTGGCATTGTTAATTGTTGTATTTGTGTGATTGAAGTTATGTATTAAAATTCCATTACTTTGAATTTACTCTTGTTGGGTCAAGTCAATCTCTTAACAAATAGTCATTTTGAATTTTGTGTTATGAACCACGGGGAGGTTACTTTTCTGACCTTGAGAACGTCTCGTTAACCGTGTATACATGTACTACTTTGTCGTTCTGGTTCAACGGCAATATTATACTGTGTTGTAGGAGTACAATCACAAGGAGTTTAATCAAGAAGGAATCATAGGGCAATAACTTGGGAGAAGTTTGATGAGCTGAGAGACAAGAAAAGCCTGAGTTAATGAAATTAGCAAAGCATTTTAAGGACTTGAGCACACAAAACTGCTATGAGCCAAGCAAGTCATCAAAAATAGTCTGATTGAAAAGTTTGTCCAGGAAGATGTTGGGATAGTTTCATATATGGAAGGATAGAAGAGGTTCTGGATCAGGGACAAGTGATGCCGCAAAATTAAAAGAACTTGAAATGCAAAAAGGAATAGAGAAAGGAAATGAATTGGAAAAAGAAAAAAAATTGCAAAGCAACAAAAAGAGAAGGAAAAGGAATTAGAAATGAAAATGCAAAATGAAAAATGAGACAAAAAGAGATGGAATTGCAAATGCAAATGGATATAAAAGAAAGAGCTTGAGTCAATAGAGTTAGGGAAATAAACTAACAACAACAGGCTAACTCATCAGACTCTTCCAAACCCCTCTGCAGTTTTGATGCGGTGAATTTTTTTGATTGTGGACAAATATTCCCGCTGGTTCCAAATTTCAGGAACAAGAGGAAGTAGGAAAATACTTATTACACTTTGAGAAATTGCAATAGTTGGAAATGGCCAAGGAATCTTGGGACCTTGTTGCTACGTCCAGTGTCATGGTAAAGCCCGAAGAAATATATCGGCCACTGTCATCTTAGACAGATGTAGTGATTATGACGAGGTTAAGCCAGGCAGTGCTCAAAGCATCTGAATTGGGTTGCCAAGAGATAAGGACAATAAAAAATCAGGTCTTGTCAGAAAAAGGATCATGACCAGGACCGATGTTGAATTTGCCCGCGTAAAGGTACAAATGTTTGATCGCTTGCTTCTCTCAAAAGAAAGTCGGGGCAAAAATTTTGGTAAACTTAGGGAGTTGAGGTTAGTTGAAGAGTTCAAACGGTGTTACATCCAGATATCAAAAAACATTCTGGATGAAAACAAAATGGACAGTTTGCTGTGTGAAGCAGCCATAAAGGACGAAGACTATGCTTTGACTCACCAAATAAGTCTACTATAGGAGCCTAGCCAGGAATTTACTATGTACAACAAGTACAACAATAAGTGGGTTCTAACAAAGCGTCTCTTCTTGGTAGCACTCAGGAGGGGAAATCCAGTCAGGTTCCCATGCAAGGGGAGGCAGTAAAGAAAGTAATGGTGCTAATCAAGAAGGGGATTGGGACCCAAATCACAGTTCACTGCACTCACTGTAGAAGCAGGACCTACAAGGTCAACGTGTTGCGGGAGATTACATGGCTATATCCACATTCAAAAAGGCGGGGCGCCCAAAAGTGAGTCCAAAAACCAATAGGTCGTGTGCAGTTACTTTGTGACGGGCAAAGTTCATTCTTCTGTTCAAAAACAAATTCCACAAAAGGGAAGACACAGAAAAGTAGGGAGGACTTTAAGCCTTGTTTTGGACCGGAGTGGTCACTTTCAGGTGATAGTTTAGATAAAAAACCCATTAGAATCATGCAGGACACGTGCTGTGCCACAGTCTATGATATTGGAAGATGCACGGTCCATTTGATATGAGAGCTCCCAGGAACTAGTGAATTGATTCAGGGGATAGGTATGGAATGTATTAGTGTCCCTATCACAAAATTGAATTTGCAACAGAGTTGGTTCTGGAACTGTCACAATTGGAAACTCCCAGTTAAAGGGGTTTCCATGTTGTTAGGGAATGATTTGGCAGGGGGGAAAGTACTCCCAGATCCATAGTTTCCAGGTGCCCTGTACTACAGTGGATACAAATTGATGAGGAACAGAAATTTTTCCTTACGCATGTGCAGTAATAGGTTCAAGGACCAGAAAAGCAATCACAGGAAAAACAGTGAGCAGGTGATGAGTCAAAATACTCCACATATAGGAAGAGCATGAGGATTTTATTCTTGGTCCCAAATTTCGAGGATACTTTTCTCTCAAAGTTAGAGGAATTGGGAGGTTCATCTTCCCTCTTCAGGGGAGACTATAATTCCCTAGTAGTGAAATTCCAGCCCCTGAGCACAAACAATGTGACAAGCTGGTAACAATGAAACTCCAGCCGCTGAGCATGATAGAATTAGGAGAGTCTGTAAAGGAGACCCTTTAACCATGACAAGCTGGTAAAATAGCAGCACAGTGACCCAGCGCTTAGGAAAAATAGAGTGAGAGGGCATTGACGGCAACAGGAAGCCGAGCAAATCCTGTATGTTTCTACAGCAAAATGGTGGTCCTCATGAGAAATGCGGCCATGGTCCTGATTTTTTGCCATTGTAGAGAGGAATGGAAGGGTGTGCATCAAAATTGTAGTGCCAAAGGTAGACCATAGGGAAGTGATAGGCCTAGCCCATGATAGTCCCATGCAGGACACTTAGGTGTGAGAAAAACCACATGACCAAATTAGGATCATTTTTGGTGGCCTACAATCAGAAAGATTGTCTGAGTAGGGTAAGATTGCAACATGTCAAATGGTGGGCAAGCCCAATCAGAAAATTCCTACTGCTCCCTTGCAACATACAGCATTGATGGAGCCATTAGTAGGGTGTTAATAGATTTGCGTATTCCACGTCCACAAAGACCAAGTCAGGGAAACTCAGTATTTACTGACCATCATGTATGCTTCCACAGATTCCCTGAGGTATACCCTTGAGAAATAGTAGGGCACAGAATATAGTGAAAGCTCTAACAAGTTTTCACTCTGGTAGGCCTTCCAAAATCAATTTTCGTATGATCAAGGATGACAAATTCTTGTCAGGTTTGTTCCAACAAGTCATGGACCAGTTGGAAATTTCCCAGTACATTTCTTCAGCATACCACCAGAATCCCAGGGGGCCCTAGAAAGGTACCACCAAACATTGAAACACAATGATCAAAACATATTGTTTTGAATGAGAGTGAGGGATGAGGGAGTTAATCTCCTGTTATTGCTACCAGGGAGGCTGTACAAGAAGTCATAGGATGCAGTCCATTTGAGTTGGTGTTGGGTCACAAAGTACGGGGACATTGAAACTATGAAAGAAAAGTGGTTGTGTGAAAATCCTGATTTGAATTGCTAGACTCTGTGTCTCAATTCAGACACAGGCTCCAAAGGGCCACAAAATTGCCAAACAAAATTCAAAACAAGCAAGGCAAATGAAAGCCAAAACAGAGGTATTCAAACCAGGTGACAAAGTTTTGGCACTTTTTCCAATCCAAGGGACTCCTTTGCAAGCCAAGTATCGGACCAATGAGATTGAGAACAAAGTGGAGACCTTGACTATGTGATCAAAACACCAGGTAGACGTAAAAGTAGGACAATTATGTGCACATAAATATGCTCAAAGAGATGAGAACGTTAAGCTTGCGTGTGTGGTGTCATCCAGTGGTAGTGATGAGTGTGCAAAGGATGGACATCACAAGCAGTACCTGAACCAAGACAGCACTGAACACAGAAAATGATTTATGGTGTCAAATTGCAAAATTTCTGAAATACTTGCCAATTTAGACAAGAAATAGGTCACCTCCCACAAGGTCAACAAGGTGAATTGAAAGAGTTAATTCATGAGTGGGAAAACATATTTCCTGATGGACCCAGTGAAAAACATGTCGAACCCATGACATTGATGTAGGTGACTCCGAGCCTATAAAGCAAAACCAAAAAAAAAAAAATCCTATAGGGGAATACAATCAGTTGCAACATATCAGGAATGAGGTGAAATACATGTTAGATAATGGAATAGTTGAACAGAGCAATAGTGAAGGGATCGGTCCACCTTATGGTTCATCGATTTGTCACAGATTTCGAAAAGTCAACCTCTGTTCCAAAACCGGACTCATATTCCGATCCCATGGATTGATGATTGCATAGATAGAGTTGGAAAGGCCAAATGGTTAGCAAATTGATTTGTTGAAGGGGGTATTGGCAAGTTCCCATCCTGACCGTGCCAAAGAATTTCAGCCTTTTGTACGCTCCAATGATGGCCTGACCCAATCAAAAGAATGGCTTGGTCTCAAAAATTCGCCGCCACATTTTAGAGATTAGTGAAAAGAGTAGTCGCAGACATAGAAAATTGTGAAGGCCTATGAGGATGTCTCCTTGTCTAAGTGAAAAATGTGAAGAAAACAACGAGACAGCTCCATCAATATTGAGAAAATTATCTCAAGAAGGTTTGATGTGCAATCTGGGAAAAGTGAATTTTGCAATGCAACATGTCAAATACTAAGGGCAGTTGTAGGACAAGGGGCAAATTAGGCCAATCACTGCAAAAGTTGAAGCAATGAGAAATTCCCCACACCACAGGCAAAAAGAGATCTCATGAGATTCTTAGGTATGGTGGGTATTACAGGAAAATACTGTCCAAATTTCTCAGATGCGTGTACGATGACCAACCTTCTGAAGAAAAAACGCAAAATTTGTGTGGTCAGAGCAATGCCAAAAAAAGCGTTTGAGAAAACCAAATCTATTTTGATGAATGCCCAGTGTTGATTGCGCCCGACTTTCAGAAACAATTAAGTTGGCAGTTGATGCCACTAGTGATGTAGGCTGTGGTGGAGTTCTCATGCAAGAGTATGGAAAAATTGAGTAGATCTCCTGTATGTTATTCTCAAAGAGTTGACAAAACATCAGAAAACTACTCAACAATTGGAAAGAATGTCTTGCATGCTACTGTCATTGCAAAATTTGAAGTGTACTTGATACAACAGGCACCCAGTTCTTAGTGTACACGGCTCCCAAATGTTGACTTTCATCTCACAAGATGAAAAACCGAAATCAGAGACTTGTCAGGTCGCGGTTTAACTATACAAGAATACAAATCTGGCCGAAGACATATCAAGGAAAAAGAAAAATGTCTGGCAGGTGTGGTTCCGAGCTAGCCTAAATGTGTTCAGAAAATTTGATACTACAACTCTATGTAATATAGACTGAGACAGCAAGCACAGAAAATTATAATAAAAAGTGTAAATTTGCACTGTGTAAATTATATATTAACACAAAATGGTTAAGTTAAAGCCAGATTTTGGAAATTTCCTTTATCAAGTTTCTTTTAAGGGGGAGGATGTTATATAGCCTCCATTTCTCTGATTAAACTTTAAATACATTATTTTCTCATTTTATTGAGAAAAGTTTTCTCACGGGAAAAGTACTTGTTACATAAAGGAGAGGAATAGGGAATTCCCATGAGAGTGTAGCAAAATGCACCTTTAGATGGCACAGGGGAGAAGGGGAATTCCCCAAGAATGCTAAACTTAGAATCTGAGTCAACTTTTTTTTTGTTTTTTATGCATTGACTCAACATTGCAGATCTAGGGGAATGACCCCCATAGTTATATGTGAAGTAATGTAATTCAGATGATATAATTTATGTGAAGTCCAATTGGTCAGCTAGTGCAAGGTTATGTTATGCATAATGCTGTGGTAATGTCTATATTAAGACTTGGGAACTTTATGAAATAGTGGGTATATATGAAGGAGATTGGCGAAGATTCGTCGCCAGATCTAATCAGCTATACAGTATGGTTATAGCTACCAATAATGGTAGATTTATGCTCCACAACAGTGCCAGGATTTATGATATTTCAATTCAATGTGAGCCGAGTGCTGTAATGATTCTTACTGTTCGTCTTGACTTTTTTTTTTTTAATTAAAAATTGATTTCACCTCATCTATAGGATTCCAAATTGTGCACAGATAGAAATCGTGGTGGATTATCTTGGACTGATATAATGTGGAATAGTTAGTGTAGTCGAGGGAATTATTTAAACCTTGTCATCTTGCACTGTGGACAAAAGTGATCTTCAGGACTGAGAAATTCCAATGGAATATTACCTGAGGATTATAAGCGTGACTTTGCATGCGGTCATTTTTGAAGTCTTCTCTGTGAGGGACAATCATGTTGAACTGCAACGCTTCTTGTGGACATTAGGGACTTCTTGAGGACAATAAGTATCTCTAAATAATGTGTGTGATTTGAGATATGTAATGTGGTTTTGGACTACCAAATTCTTAACCTTTCCATTAACAATAATTAAATTGTTATATTAGATAAATTCAGACTCACTTGTGCACAAGGCTCATTTATTTGTGTTTGAAAGGATATTTCTGACCTTAGACGTCTACAGACGTCATAACCCCCCTTTTGAAATTTTCACAACTTAAGGTTTTGACCTTTGGAACCCTCACATGGGACCTCTGAACCCCAAAAATGAAAAGCACACCACATATAGATGGTGTCCATACTTGAGAGAGTTTGGTCATCAGAGGTCAAAAGCATCCGGAAGGAATTGATATTGTAAGAAAACAAGTTTAGGTTGAAATGCTTACAATTAAATATCCAGTAAATAAAGTAATGGCATATCACTGATGTTAAACATAAACAAGAAGGGAATATACAAGGAATACAATGTTCAGATCAGTTTCAAATATTTTGTTCATCAAATCTATGAGTTATTTTTTAGAGTACAATTAGTCGGCTTCATCACATACTGATATATATCACAACATATGTTTGGAGAAAATCGCAATTGAAAATCTTCCTTCATAAATGCTCGAAACATAACGATCGTTCATTTAATACAGCAAGGAAATATCATCAAGAAACACTTCAGAGTTTTTAATCCATTGAAAAACTAAACTGCTGTTATCAAGCGAACACTGTTAATTGACTGGTAACTCTACAGTGTGAGTCAATAAAAACCCTACATTCAGAATAAAAAATATTAAAAATAGTAAGAATTATTTTTGCTCAATGTTTTACTTTGGTTAAAAGAGGGATAACTAGGCTTTCAGAAAAACGTTTATTTGGTGGTCCATTGGCACTTTGGCGGAACAAGTGATGCCATTTGCTGAGAGACTTAAAAATCCTGTTGGGCCGATTTTTGAGCCAAACAAATGCATCGTTGACATAGCGTAACTGGTTTTCAGCAGCGATTTGAGTAAAACCATTTAACACCAGATTATTATTAAACAATAGAAGGGTGAGAATTGAACGGCTTATAAAAAAATATTCCCGGAGATTACAAAGAAAAGAAAGTGAAAAAATTTTCCAAATAAAAAAGTCAAGATAGCGCTACGGTGTGAGGCCACAGTTACTTTGGTTCAGCAAGATTTCATGGTTTTAACCTACAGCGAAACTTGGGAGCCAAATAAAACCTACGGTTTTGTATTCCGCTTGAAAAAACGATGCAATATTGAATTTTAGTTTAAATTACAATTTTATTTATTCAGAGAAAACTTCAGCTTTAGTTCTTCTCGCAATATATGGGACGAGAGTCTACTGTATTGGTGCAAAATTAATTATCTTAGGAGATGTCAAAACAAAATTCTGAGCAGTTTTATTGTTCATGAACTGGGAAATTGACATGGGGTGATTTTCCATAACTACTCCTTTATAATTGAACAATGGTAATTTAATTTACTGAAGATATTTTACTTCTAATTATGTTACACATAAATCATTACTTTTTTTTCAAATGCCATAGTCTTTGTCGAGAAGAAATCGATACCATCTGAAATTGCATGTGTGAATTGTCTTTGCTATGTGTTATGGTATACGTCGGTGTCAATCTTTCCGCATTATATGGCTAAGATCGGAAACAGAATTTTAGGTCTCTTCGCAAAATCGACATAGTTTCTGAATCCAAGTCCGACAAGACACCAACTAAAAATCTTTGATAGCCTGTTTATCTCTGTAAACATCCAAAGCAAACATCAGCAAAAATAAAGTTTAACATTTCGTCGCCCGCCATCAAATACTGTCGGATTTCCATTTTGAGGTTTTTTGCTGAAAATTCGCAACTTACTTTATTCATCGAGTTCTTGCCATCCACAAAGTTTCAAAATGTGAGGATGACTAATTAATTATTTTATTAATACAGGTTTTGTCATTTTCCTCAAAATCATCATATTCGGAAATTCACATACGATCGTATGAAGTCATAAAATCGCCATTCATTTACACTGTTTGATATTAGCGTTGTATTTTGCCGATCCCGAAATAAATGATTTCACATTACAGCACCTATTTTGACGTATATCCATCGTTATTTCGTAAACAAGCTTTTCACATAGTGAGCTATTTACGTACATTGAAAAACCACGGTGTAATATGCGTCGTTATTTTGCAATATACATTATTTGTGATTTCACATACAGACTTATAACTTTGTAGCCTAATAAGATAATATACATTGCAGTATTAAGTTGGATTTATGGTTTATATTGGACCTTAAACTGTTTTCTACAAAACAGTATAGTGTAGATGTTTCTTTTATGCTTCGTTCTACCGTATAAACATGAAATGTCGCGGTAGATTTTGAATTGCGATTTTCTCGGAAAACGTGTTTTGTAAAATACGACAGTATGTGATGTGGGCGACGATTTGAAGAAAAAATCTTTCCTGAATGTAGGGTTTTTATTGACTCACACTGTAGATCAGAATGTGACGAAGATTTTTTTGTTTTTCCAAACGATGTCTGAGATAGACCACAGATAGACCAGTATGTGATATATTCATCACCGCATTATAAATAATACATCGGTCCTTGGACCGCATGTGTCACCTGCCGTCGCGGTTTGCAATGATAGGTCTCATTTGACTTTAAACCTTGGCATGTGACCTTTCACCTCATTAACAAATGAGGGATTCAGTGTTGCACCTATGATTCAAGTTTGGTTCCAATTGAACTTCAACTTTTCAATTTAGGTCAATTTTACATTTTCAGCCTATCTTACAACTTGACCTCACATGACCTTTGACCTCATCAGCAAATGTGGGATCCCATGTTGCATCTATGACTGAAGTTTGCTTTAAATCCATCAAAGTATGCAGATATTACAAGCAAATGTTAACCCTTTTTCACAACAGACATCAACAACAGACCACAGACAACACACTACAGTGGACAAAGTGATCCCAATGTGTCTTCCTGCCTTAGGGCAGGCGACACAAAAAGGCGCAATTGTCGTATCAGTGCATCACATAGTGATCTATGTCAGATAGCGCTGTATGTGAGACAGATTTGATATAGATCGGTATGTGATGAAGATATATGTATCTTATCGATTTCGATTTCTTAGATAGAACACAGATAGCTCGGTATGTAACACATTCATCGCCGTGTTAAAGTATGCATGTACGTTATTTTTAGTGCATCACATAGTGATCTATGTCAGATAGCGCTCTATGTGAAAATATAATTTGAATTAAATGCACATAGATCAAATTTGCTAATTAATATCTCATTAATTAGGTAGAGTCCAAGTCTGAAACTCTGTAATTATGAAGAGTTCAACGTCATATTAACAATACCGAATTTTCTCAAAAATGTCAAAAATATGAGATAGAACAGTATGTGATGCAGCCGACGAATTGTGTGTTCAATTCTTAAGTTCAAAATCGTAACATGAATCTTGGGATTCATTTTTTTTAGTTTCATTTTGAATTCACTTTGGTTGAAAAGTTAAAATCTAAAGTATAAATTTTGAGTTTGGGTTCAAATATGTCATATTATGTTCACCTTGATTACATTCTTCCCCAATATATCCTGTCACACAACTACTGTCTCCAACTGTCTGTACAAGCCAAATTATGCCTACCTTGATTACTGTACTAACCCAAGTATAATCTATATTTGCATATAATCCCACCCCAGTTTTACAAGAATCTGAAGAACATTAGAAAAATCCTATTATAAGTTCTTTGCTTAAAGGCAATAAATAGATTACATTCAATCTTTTGGTTACAATAATTACTGTTTTGGTACTTACAAATCAATTAGGTCTATGCTTCAGCACATTTACAGGTGCATACACATCAATTGACACTGGAACGAGTTTAGCTCTGAAAAGGCTGACATTTTGATGCTTGTGTGGTTTTGTGTTATAGGATGGAGATCCCATTATAATCTTACCCTAAATTCAAGCTAATTTCATGATAAAAACAAGTGGGACTATACCCCATGGACTATACTAGAGTAGTAGAGTACACTCCGGTCTCCATATATCCTGTCATACAGCTACAACCCACAGGGTCTATACAAGCCAATGCTTACCTAGATTACATTCTGCCCCCATATATCCTTTCATACAGCTACAACCCACAGGGTCTGTACAAGCCAATACTTACCATGATTACATTCTGTCACATATATCCTGTCATACAGCTACAACCCACAGGGTCTGTACAAGCCAATGCTTACCTTGATTACATTCCTGCCCTGTATATCCTGACATACAGCTACAACCCACAGGGTCTATACAAGCCAATGCTTACCTTGATCACATTCTGTCCCCATATATCCTGTCATACAGCTACAACCCACAGGGTCTGGCATACAGAACACACTGCCTACACAGGATGATATTGCCAAACCAGCTCCACACCCATGCTCACAGTCCCAGCCAACTTGTTTTCTTCACAGACTGTAAAAGTAATGTACTGTATGATTTAATAAGGTTACTTTTAAACCATTTCAATTGTATTGAATCTTGAATTGGGCCATTCTTTGGTCACGTTTGTGACCTAAAAACGGACAATTTTGATTTTCAACCCAATGCTGTTTTGCCAATATAACCAATCTGTTATTACTTTGATGAATAACCTTTAGTCCAAACCTAACCAAAAATAATGTTTCCACTTTTGCCAGGGAAATCAAGTTTAAGCCAGTCTTTATTAAAACTAATTGTTGTTTTCTTGTTTAAACTGATCATATTCATATTTTAACTGATAATAAAAGTTAACACTGCTACCTTCTTCAATATATTTCAATATGACCAAAAATGTATGTCCTTCAAATACTAAAAAGGTGAGTGCCGGTCGGGCAGTATTTCAAACAAAAATGAATAGTTATTTAATATAAAACTAAAGAAGCAAAATGGTGTAATAATTTCACTTCTTTTATCCCAAAATATTAAACACATTCATTTATGCAAATGAGGGTGTTTGAGTTGAAGATATTGTTAAAAAAAACATGCAGGAAACTTGGAAGGTTGGTTAACGTGATAATGTAAATCAATTTGCAATACCATTAACTTCATTTTTGGCAAAAAGGTTGACTTTTTTGAAGAATGGTCCAATTGCTTGTCTTATCTGCTTGCATGGTTATCCCTGTAAAGGCATTTTATTTCATAATATTAAACATCAACCATTTATATGGAATAAATAAGGTGAACTCGTATTTACACAATGTGTAAAATATGTCCCAGCCGAATGTTGCGATCACTAAGAAGTGACAACTTAAACTACACCAGTCCACTCCCTTAATCCTTAATTCAGTTCTAACTACCCACTCTGGAGATATATATATATAACGGGAGAAATTGGCTGAATTCCATGTACGTGGTGGTGTTTTGCACAAACAAGTAAATAAACATATGAGAGAAATTGGTTTGGAAAATCGGCCGTAGCAGTTCTTTAGGTGATGGTTTTTACCAAGAACTAATTTTCGGACATGCAAGGTCCTTCATCAGGCTCAGCCTGTGAGGAAAAACAAAAATAAAGACCCCAAAATAAAATCTTGAAAACAAGATGTACAATCAAAGCACAACCAAACTAAAAAGATGAGATACACATTTATGATCAATCTATAAAATAACAAACTTAAAATAGCAGCAACTCAAAGAAAAGATAATAACAGAAAACAACTCACAAAATAATGAAAATCCTGCTTAAATAATGGGTACGCTGGGTACAACTACATGGATGTTGTTGAGTGTGACTGATCAAAACAAAGTGATAAATATGATGTGATGTCCAAAAGAAAACGCATGAGGGCGCCAGACCAAAAGAACCAACATGAGGGCGCAAGACCAGGGAAGGGAGTTAGTCATGAGCATTTATTCCAGACGGTGTCAGTGTCTGTAATTTGGTGATCCAGAAACTTTCCCTGTGTAGGATTACAGAGCGATTTTGCTTGCGAATTTGTTCAATTGGCTGGAGCAAGATGTTGTTCATTTTATGTTGCTCAGAGTTGAAATGGGTAACATATGGGAGGATTTTCCCACCTTTAGAATTGTAGTTCTTGATTTCAGATCTTGTATTATTAAAACGTGCATACATGGTGGTTTCAGTTTTGCCGATATATTGTTTAGAGCACCGTCTGCAGGTGATTAAATAAATAAGCCAGGAACTTTTACATGTAAGATGTGAAGTGATGGGAAAGCTTTCCCCGGTAACTGTACTCATGAACTTTGTGTCAGTCTTGATGAAAGGGCAGACAACACATTTCCGATGGCATTTATAGGCACCAGGGGGTCCTTCCTCGCTATCCGCCAACGTTGTATTGGCATGAACAAGTAGATCACGTAAGTTAGACGGGCGCCTGAAAGCAGTAAGAGGGGGGTCTGGAAATATTTCTTTCAGTTGAGGGGTGTTATGAAGTAGAGGGAGATGTTTGCTGAGATTGTCCCTACGCTTCTTGACGAGGTGGGGGAATAGTGACAACAAACCGGATTCCTTTTTTTGGGCTTCTTTTTCTTTTTCTTGTATTGGAGGAGTTCCGAGCGGTCGATCTGTTCAGCCTTCAGGATCTGAGATTCAATTTGTTCTGAAGAGTACTGCCGTTCTTCTACGTGAGTTTTCAAGGATCGGAGTTGGATCTCACAATCTTGTTCGTCAGAACAAATTCTCCGAACACGCAGGGCCTGACTTAGATGATGCTATTGAAGGTGTGGGGAGGATGGCATGAAGCAGGTGTAAGTAGTCATGGCATACGTCATAACATCCAGGAATGACGTGTCCTGTATTGAGGTTTCAAATGTGAATTTGATGCTCTTATGATATAGGTTAAGATGTTCCTGGAAAGCTTTTAGTGTGTCCATGCCATTCTCCAAATAAACAAATACATCGTCGAGGTAATCTTTTCCAATGTGGTGGTCTTACTGGGGCAGATTGGAGCATTTTTGTTTCATGAAATCCATAAATAAAATAGCATAGCTTACCGCGGCTGGCATATATGTATTTATATTATAAATCTACAAATAGTATATTAGTGGAGACAGTTGAATATTCCTTAGCTTCTCATGAGCTCTTATAGTTATTTAAATTATTAATATTCATATCCTTTGTTATTCTAGTGGATTACCCTTCATTTGCTAAATTAATATTCATATCCTTGACGGAATAAACCGCAATTCTAAGGAACGTTAGGGAGACAGTAAATGTCTCCCTAACGTATTCATTAAGTACATAACAAAGATCAGTGTCTCCCAAAGGTGCGATATAGGGTTAATATATATATATATATATATATATATATATATATATATATATATCTATATATATATATATATATATATATAATATAGGTATATATATATAGTACAGGACCAGGCGAAGCAATTGACAGTTGGTGCGGCGGGCTAATGAGTGTCCTTTAAGGCCAAGAAAAAAACATGTTTGTCTCAGAAGACCGCGCGCATTCTGTTTTTAAAATTGGTTTTTGACCGCACAAGTTTTTTTGTTTGGGTTTTACTCACTTTAAATTTTTTTTTTGGTAAAAACCTTCAAATGAAAATTTGGCCGCGAGCGGCCGCAAAAATTGAAAAAAAGTGGGCAAAAATGCATTCAAAAAACGATTTCGATTAGCATTTTTCAACATTTCCTTCTGAGACAAACTTGATTTTTTTTTGCGTATAAGCATAGTAGCTATACAGAACGTACGGTATAACGGCGCGGCGTGCAGTTCTGGCTTTTATGAGATTTTGCCCAAAATTATGCTCCAGGACCATAATGGTTCCCCCTCCTGCGCGAAGCGCGAAACCCTTGCAATGTTCCCTTTCCAAAATACATTTCCCGCTATTGAAAATTTGATAGAAACAATTGAAATAATGGCGATAAGTATGATCAACGGGTTTAAAAAGTAAAACATAGTTGATGGGTTATTGTTAAAGGTGGTTGTTACGATTTATGTGTGTTGTGCACGTCTCTACTTGATATGAGGCCTGGCACTTGCACAGTACGCCCCTAAAGTACCGTGGGAAACAAACTTGCCGGTTTTGATGGTAGACGCAATAATGCCATGTGCAAACCTATGCAATACGTGCTATCTTAAAATGGTTAACCCACTAAAACGGCGGGTTTTTTTTTTATATCTTGATAATGAAATGGATCCGAGGGCTCAAATTTCAGCACGACAATGAGGAAAATACAGCCTTTAATCTGATATCAAAATCGATACTACTCCTGGTAAATCAGGGGGTTCCAAAGACGATCAGAACCCGCACCTTTTAAGTTTTGTGTGAAGTAAGCATAAAGTGTTCAAGTAGAGTTTCTATTTCAAGCTGTCCGGGGTGGATGCGGGAGGGGGTGTCCCCCTCCCTCGCGGAAAAGCGCGGAAAACCCTTGAAATAATCCTTTCCAAACACATTTATTCCATGCAAATTTGATAGAAACAACGTGAAATTGTAAGTGGTGCACTTGAGTAGGCCTACCACCATTCACGCAATGGTATTGATTGTTTGAACTAAGCATAGTGTTCATGTAAATTCGATTATGGGGGTGGGTGCGGGAGGGGGTGTCCCTTATCGAATCCTTGCGATGCTCGCTTTCCAAAACCACATTTTCCCATGCAAATTTGATAGAAAAACCATATGAAATAATGCTTATAGGTATGATCAACGTTTTTTAACGTTAAAATTATGTTGATGGGTTATTATGGCTATATGCAAAGTGTCAAATGGATAGTACGCGTATCACACCATTTACGGTCGCCATAGATCTGTCCTGCTGGGACACAGCGCCACCTTCCGTATCCGCATCGCTAATTAGTCGGCTATTCTAAGAAGCGCTACGGTGTGGGAGCAGAACTTCCACAGCAGCCAAACGTTGTGTTTAAGGCTCTGCGATTAGATTGATATCGCGAAATCAATGAATCAGGTGGTCGATCTGATGTTCGAAAATGGGTTCATGACAAAAAAGAGCCCTTAGCTCACTAGTTTTGTAAGCCTGGAATGTGGCATGACTTGAAAGCAGCAATCGAGAATTGAGCCAGCGGAAAAGGTAAGAAAATGGCTTGTATGTATCGTATTTTTCACGGTTTTTCGTCTTTTTCCAAAAATAAACCTATATTATAAACTACACCTTAGCCAAGTGTTGGAACACTTTTTATAGGCCTACTTTAAAATGACCCCCTCTCCCCGTAGGACAATGTTGAATCTGGAAATTTTTTCTTGCCACACTACAAGAACCCAACATTGATTGGTGGGGAAGGGAGGGGTGCATGGATAGAGAATGCTCCAAGCCTCCCAACCCCAGTTGACATGATTTCCTATTATCTCTTTCAGAGAAATACGGAATATAATCGGGGCAAAAAGAGATCGTGTTCCAACACATTTGGGCTAAGATTGTGTCTCAAAGTGAAAAAAAATCATCTACTTTTACATTGGCTGTCCTCATAACTTCTTTATTATTACAGCTAATTACAACGTAATTTCAGGTGCACATACAATAAACTATTGGCTTACGTCATTGGCATGGAAAATGTAAATCAGCGGTCAACTTATGGAGTGGTCATAAAATAGTAACTCGTAGCATATTTGGGCTCAAAGTCTCCATATAGACGGAAAGCGCTGAATTTATGGTGTCATAGTACATTGGAAATATAAATTAGTTAAAAATATAATCAGTAAACTTCCACGATGCAACAGGAGCAATTATATTACACGTGATTACTCAATATAATCAAGAAAACTCCAAAACAATCATGGCGCAACCTTCTGCATTTGGTATAATGAATCGGCCTATAGGTATGATTTAAACAGTAGTGGAATTCGTGGATAGATAATGAAATGTATGATGATTATGATGATGATGACGAGTGATACACGACGATGATGACTACGGCGACGATGAACAGTTTGCTTTTCGCGGTACAAAGTGTCGTAGGTTTTGTGTTTAAACAACTTAATGATTTAGTTCCATAAGTGTAAATATTAACAATAATACAATTTAGAATACACGTTAACAGAAAAAAGAAATTTGTTTAACATGTTCAAACGTTTCGTATAAGGTTTACGCGCTTAATATGATACATAGGGTAAACTTTTACATTTTCAAATAAAATAAACCGAATTCCAAATGGCATAACATGCGGTCGAACCGCGAAACTTCCGCTTATAAGGCAACGATCTTTGCCTCTAAGTCAATTCGCTCTTTACATATCGATGATGATGAATATGAAGATAATTACTACGACGACGACGACGACGACGACTACGACTACGACTACGACGAACTACGACGGCGACGACGACGACCGACGACGATGATGATTAATGCCATCTATAAACACGCCAATGATAAATTTGTTATGGCTCTACAAGTTTTTCTGAAACCAATGTAATCAAACCATTGTTACACGTGAAGTTATCCTTTATCAAGCAGGGGGGGAATTTCGATAATTTCACCTTTTCCATGACATCGATAATCCACTTTAACATTCGTATTTCAAGAATAAATATCTCTGAAAATTGTTCTTTAATAAAAAATCAAACGCTCCACCACTTGCAAACATAGGAAAAAGATCATACCCTGTCAGTCCTCTATTGTTAATATGTTGTATCGTGGCAGCATCATTGATTTACGTGTGTAGGATTTGGTTTACCGTTCGTCGATCTTGATTTAAACATATTTAGGTTTGAAACGAATGATCCTCTATGTAAGGAGGCGGTTTGGCTTAGAGGCAAAGGATCTCGCCTTGCAAACGTTAGGTTCGCGGTTCGAAACAGTCCTTTCCTTTCGAATTCGGTTATTTCATTTGATTTAAAATTTAACCTATTTAATTAAATAAAGTGCGTAAACCTATATTAAACGTATTTAACATGTTAAAATCCGTCTTTTTTCAGTTAAGTATCTTCTAAAATTTATTTGTTGTGAATATTTACACTATGAAATAAATATTAAGCGTTACACACAAAATAAGACAGTTTGTACCGCGAAAAGCACACTGGCAGATTGCACACAAGTGCTGTTAAACCCATGAAGGTAGCTTAAAACGCAATGAAAGTATGGCCTATGCTGATTAAAAGTGAGCCTTCCCCTCAATAGGCAAGGGGCAAGTGTAATTTGTACGCAGATGAAAACATCTTATTTGTACTATATTGTGTACAAGTTTTTTCGTTCATATCATTATCTAATTGAAATGACAGGCAATTAAGTGTAGGCATGAACTCCTCTTTCTAATAGGTACGGATACAATCTTAGCCAAAAAGGTTGGAACATTATAGGCCTACGTCAAAATGACCCCCTCTCCCCCCTTACAATGTTGAATCCTGAAATTTTGTTCTGGCCACACTACAAGAACCGCAACATTGATTGGTGGGGATGGGGGGGTTGAATGGATAGAGAAGGCTCCAAGCCTCCCAACCCAAGTTGACATGATTTCCTATATATCTCTTTAAAGAGGAAATCGGCAAAATATCGGGGCAAAAAGGAGGCCAGTCGGTTCACACACATTTTGGCTAAGATTGTAGTCAGTTAATAGACAATTTAGTTAGGAATATTTTGGTGCGTAATCGTTACGATTAGGGGACAGTATTTTGCACAATCTCAGGTTACCGATGTACCAAAACTGCTATCTACGGTAGATACTGCGTACGGCGGTCCAGTAAGTGCGTTCGTTCTGGTCAAGACTGAGAAAGAAAGGAGTATATCTAAATGTAGTACTGCGCAAGAGATTACGTTATCAGTCCGTCATAGCGATGTAAATGAAACCAACATCTCAAAAATCTCCGGAATACGAAGGGGTTTATATGGGAGGTTTTGCATCAGGGGTTCCGTTACTATGTTTGTTTTCATATGTATGTAGATGGCAATGTGACATAAGAACCTAGCGAGAAACTTTTGGTCGGGTACATTCGCTACGGGCCGCATCCATTTCAACAATCCTTGCGGTTTATTCAGTCTTGAGGAATTTTTCAAACGCTGGTTTCAATTTACGCATTCAATTTTGAAAACAGGATATACGTACTTTACCGGATAGCCGTACGCTCAGCCGATAATGATGTGGTAGATAAACTCCCTAGGGCAATGCAGATTTGCCAAGGTTTGCCAAGATTCAACAATAGGCGGCGCTCTGTGCCAAGACGACACGTAAGATGGTGTGTATGTGTATCGACTGCAGGGGTGAGTGCGGAATGCAATGTCACTTTCCAAACAATTTTTAATGCAATTGGTGGTAAATAAACAATTGTTTTAGTTTTTGCCGATGGAATGGCCGCAATACAGACCATGGGCAGCATACAGCAAAAATGCCAGACAAGGACCTTGCGGAATTCAGTGAAGCCAGCCAGACGTTGTAACCCATCTCTGGCTGGATCATATTTGAGAACCACAGGTTGGACACGATAAGAAGAAGAGCCAATGTGCCGCGTAAGGATGCCGGTTGTAGGGTGCGGGCGAAACTTAGGAGTATTTAGTTTTCAATGCATATTTTCTACTTAATAATTGTTAGACCATTTAAATTGCAAGTTTAATTATAAAAATAGTCATCTAGGGCCTAGGCCTACTTGCTAACGGGCTGAAAAAAGATAAACTTAACTGGTGTAAGTCTAATTTTGCAATTGAAGCACGTAAATTGGTCCACGGCCGTTTCTGCATGCGTAGAAAAATTGTCGCAACGTTCAATGACGAAATTGGTCGTTCATTCACAAAATCTTTAGAAGCCCTACACTTAAATTAGGTCGTCTTATAATTACTTTTTAAAAAACGCGGTAGCGCGTAACAATTTTGCCAATTTTATGGGTTATGAGTATTTTCCATGTAAGTAAAGCGGCAATTTTTTCTGTGTTTCCACGGTGCAGATTTTTAACCTCTTATAAGGTGTGGGAAAAGTTTTTTGTTACGGGAAAGTGGGGAGGTTGTTTTTTGTTTTTTGCTCGTAATGGTGGGTGAATTTCCAATCGCCCCCCTTGAATTCTAATGGTGCGTCCCTAAGGGCCCGGGAAAATTGGGTTTCTAGATATGGGATCTCGTGGTAAATGTTCATGGAGAGCCGCGCGAAGCGCGAAACCCTTGCAAAGTTCGTGTCCAAAGCATTTTTCATGAATTGCCCAATTTGATCGAAACAATTTGAATTTGTAGTGGTTCACAATATTGGGTGTGAATCAAAGTTAAAAAGTAAAGTATAGTGTTTTCTTTTGTTATAATCACGTTACATCATAACGTGTTAATATTCCTATATCAAGCGACACGAGGTGTGAGTGCGGAAGGCTCGAAACCTTTGCAATGTTCGCTTTCCACAACACTTTTCTCATGAAAATTTGACAATTTGAAATATGCAGTTTTCCCCAAATAATCTTGAAAAGAGTTCCATATGTACTCCTTTTAAACCCATGCAGGAAACAACCAAGATAAGGCCCGGCACTCAAATCGGCCCGGGTCTATAACTCCTTATAGGTGCAACGAACGATTTGAGGCATACCATTATTGTAGTGATTAGATAAAGATTTTTGTTTGCTAAATTTTAATGCTAAAACAGGGCTGTAAAACAAGTCAATTCGAAAATTCACAATTTTTGTACCAAAGAAAATCTCAGATTAGTCATTTCATGGGGAATTGTTAAAAAAGCTTTACATTAGTGCAGAAATCAGAATTAATATATTTTGGGACAACCCGTATGTGAAATCTCTCGTTGCATCTTTAACCGCGCGTAGCGAGAAAAATTTGGAATTTATATTGGGAGTTTCAAGTGTTTTCCGTATAAAGTATAACGTAGGCTAAGTGTCATTGTCTCATGGGTTTTTTTTCGGCGAGTTGGGGGATCGAGGGACGACGGCTCCCTTGGATCCGCAATTGATATTACCTAATTTTTGAATATATGCCATACTTATTAAGACAATCAAAACTTCAATCCCACCTTTTGCTTCTCTCTCTTTCTCCTTTCTCCTCTCCTCTCTTTTTTTTTTTGTCTAAAAAGTGGGCGGCGTCGCGCCACCTGGCGATATCTTGCGCGGCCTGATATAGATATAATATATATAGAGATATACTTTCGCTAATAAGTCGATTAGGGGGAAGGATGTTATTAATTTATAATGAGCTTTTATGTTATTAAATTAATTAATATATATCCTTTGTTATTCTAGTGGATTATCCTTCATTTGCATTAATTAATAGTCTTATCCTTTGACGGAATAAATCGCAAGACAAAGGGAGGCGTAAAGACACTAGCAGTGAGTTATCCGACAGTCGAAAATTTGCCGGAAGGTTTAACGTGAAAGGATAAGTCTGTAGAATTCTCTTAAGTTATTTTTCCAACTGAAGAATAACAGAAAAGGAAGAAAACGACAGTGTTCAAAGATCACGGAATCTCATTCAATTAAGTGTTGTAGAAAGTATCCCTTCGGACAATTATGACTAAAAAACCAATGGTGTCTTATTAGGCTGCGTTTGGCCGTATCACTTGCAGGATATATTTAAATACCAATACTAGTTCCGGACATGCCAAACAAAATTGATTTTGATGATTTTTTGTTTATCTGATTTATCAAATCATGATAGTGTCTTTAAGGGGAAGGCAATATTTCCCCCTAACGCCGTAATGAGTGAAATATCAAGATCGCTTCCCCTACGCCAGGAGATAGCTGATATATTATA
>JAMKCH010013283.1:0-34817 GCA_023653785.1 Ophioderma brevispina | reverse complement strand
GGGTTATATGTTTTGGATGACACCGGATGATGCAAGTACAGATGTTTATCAGTTGGTTTTGTACATACAAATCAACTATGTTGTTACCTGAAGACCTACGACGTCAAGAAATGGTATCTCAAATTTAGAGTGTTCACTGGTGAAAGTAATTGATGGACGGTAATGAATAGGTTAAATCAGCTTCTGAATGGGTCCATATGGGAAAAAATGTCATCCATGAAGAGTAGCCAGACCAGGGTTTAAGGGGGGATGTCGAGCCATCCCATGAAAATATTGTGCGTGGGGGGGGGGGGTGCATAGTTGGGTTTCCACTCCATAAGGTTGAAGGTGCGATTTGTGGGTATTTTATTAACCCTAAAAGAGCCGGGCCTTTTTTGGACCCATCTCACCGCCGTGTGGTATCTTTGATGGCTGATATTTATTAAAAGTCAGCCACTTATCAGCGATGTACTTCCTCCTCCTTCGGTTTCGAATCAACTATTCGTTCGCTCCTGCCAGTGCGCAATAATCGAAAAAAAATCTAGAAACCCTCTGCATACACCATGACCCTTGGTACCTCTTCCGTTTTACTTCATGGCGCGATAACATCACCGATATTTTTCATTGGGTGAAATAAAGTTGTTTTTTTATAAGATTTGGAGTAAAAGAAGGGTCCTTTTGTAGAAATATTAGTAGTTGTGGATATTCTGTGGGATATTCGGTAAGAAATTCACGATGTCAGATAAGAACAACAATTTGGCGAATCGGGTGAAAAATCTGTTGTAGTTTCTAATGATGAAACATGATTTGTCATATAAAACTTCACTCGAGGATGGAATCAAGTTCATGGGTTTTCAAGCGGATTTACGCCTTCTCTCCTTAGCCTGATCCTATCCCCCTGATTCAGATCAATCACTTCTTCATTCTTTGAGTCGTGATTCTAAAGAACCCAGATTTATCACGCTTCAACAACCATTGAGGCCGTGATATCATAAATGAGCGTACACGCCTTATTTATAGCCGTGACCAAACTTTGATACATCATCAACCCCTTTCTCCACAAGGTTAGAGAAGATTAAATCAAAGATCCGAGCTTTATATACCAGCCAAGACAGGGATCCTCTGTTAGAACTTATGATGGATTCGCTAGACCCGTCAGCACCTGTACTCTGTCCGAGAGTGTCCACACGGTAACATGTTTTAACTTGGTCCTGCTGTAACTTCAGCGTCAAGGGCACCTAGTTTCTCAGAACTGAAATGGCCATGCTTATCGAGATGCAGAATAAATCAACTGAGACCTTCAAGGCTCTGCTAGGAAGGGGCCATGCGAGAAAGTAGTCCCGATCTCTTTCTAGATCCCGCTCAGCCGAGTACAAAGAAGCAAATATCAGGAATCAAGGTCCAATCCGAGAAGTTCTTCAATTCCAAGCAGAATCTTGTCTCACCAGGATTACATGGCCCAAAATGCCATAGAAAGAGTACCCATGGGATAGAGCGTCACGATACGAAGACACCGTGCCACAAGGTTTGTAGTGACTTCCTACAGCAAACCCCTCAGAAAATTTTCGTTCTTACAAAGGAAGCGACAACATGTCAAACATCTTTCCAAAAAAAATAACATGAACAGATCAGCAAACAGTTCGATTATGTAACCGACTACGAGAAAACTACGCAGGCAGGATAAGATTTCACACAACAGCCTAGCGACGGAATTACTACAGATCCATGGATTCTACAAACATTAGGAGGTTACAGAATCGAATTCAAAAAGTGCCCATTCATACAATGTTTCCAAATCAGAATTCAAAGGGCAAATCTCAACATGCCATATGCTGTCAGAAATTCAGAATATGGATTCAGAAAGTGAGCTATTTGCAAAGTGAAAGCTGTATACGGCCAATTCATATCTACCTTTTTTTGTAGTCCCAAAGAACCTGAATCTATTCCTTCAATCAGACACTGCAAATGGAATCGATCCAACAAGTGAAACCCCTAATCAACCAGACAACTTCAGTCACGATAGATCTCAAGATGCATATTTCTGTCCAATCTTCATAAACACAGAAAATCCCTTCGTTTTTACTGGTGACAAACCTTGTACGAGTTCAGTGCTACCCTTTTGGTTAACGACAGCACCAAGAGTCTTTACCAAGCTAATGAAGCCGTAGTGTCTCATTGAGGCAGAATTCAATGTAGTAGTGATTTTACCTGGACTATCTTAATTCTGATTCTCAATCCATCACAGAATTCATGCATCAGAGGGATTAAATCTGGATTTTTTTCCCGCACTAGCACTAATAGTGAACAAGGGGAAAAGTCCCAACTCTATTCATCGAAGAAGTGTAGGTTTTTTAGCCGACGATAACAGTCCAAATTGACCCTCAGTTTGCCGGACGACAAAATCAGGAGTATCCAATACATATGCGATCAGTTATCAGAGCGCAAAAATTTGACGCAGACTAGTTTTTGGCGAGTATTCTGGGGAATGACATCACTCGAGAACGTTGTTCCAGCTTCACTGTTCTAACAGGGCCTTTCAAGCAGATCCGCTCCATCAGTCCAGGAAGATCCGACGTATCAAAGTCAAGTGAATCTGTCAACGGGCCAGCCTACAAGATTATGTGGTGGATGGAGAGATGGCCTGCACTTATTCCATTGGAAAGCCATGAAGCTTCCTGTGCCTCAGTTAACATTAACACCACCAGCTGCATCAACGCAAGGTTGGGGACGCATTGTTTTCTTTAGTTCAGACAGGGGCACGGTTGGACTCCAGAGGAAGCAACATTCCACATCAACTATCTGGAGCTAATAACAGTTGTTTCTAGCTCTCCAGAGCTTTGCCAGGAAGATGAAAGAGTGTCATATCATGATTACGTTCAGAACAACCACTACAGCCATAGCCTACTTCAAACACAAATGAAGGCACACGCACAGGCAGCTTATGCAAATTAGCAATTCAGCTGTGTCTGGACAGAGAAGATCCAACGCTGTCGGCATTCATTTACGGGCAAAGAAACCGTAATTTGCGGATTTTATCCTCCAGGGTGTTCCAGGACAGAGTAGAATGGAAGTTGATCCCTTTCCTGTTCAACGAGTTATGCAAGAGTCTGAGCTATGGCCAAATAGAGCTCTTTTTTGCCTCACGAATAATTACAGGTCCCCCGCAACGGGGCTGTAAACCAGATCCTGGGCAATAACGTGAACGCGTTCTTCATCGGTTGGACGACAGAACGCGGAATGTGTTTCCGCTTTCCCGCCCTTTTGTCTAGTGGGTCAAGTAGTAAGAAGCGGCAATATACAGAACAACAGTGTTGATGATAGCGTCCGAACATGGACAACGCAGTCCAGTTCCGATTCGCTTCAATAGCATTTTCCAATCCAGTCCTTGTTGCCACAGTTGGTACGCTGGACTACAATCTGATACGCCTTTACAGTTATTATCCACAGGGTAATGATAACAACTGAATGAACTTAAAGGTAAAACCACATATGCCTGCATGTTTTTCAATGATTTAATTACCATGCTAGATCGGATCATGAGAGCTGTGAAGCCACATGGCGGCAGTGGTGTCCGTAATGTTTCCAACTCGACAATAAAGAAGCGGTGACTCGGCGCGAACTCAGAGCGACGCCATTTGTTCATCACCTGGTAAATGATGACTCATGATTCAAAATAGCCATTAGAACGGCCTTGATACAACTACCGGAAAGGATAAAAGTGGCATGGTTCTGAACTTGGGGATTATTATAAAAGACGATCTTTCAATTAGATTTAAGCGATACCGATCAATTCTTGATGGTTCACCAGTAAACTAGTCCACTCAATCTACGGTATACCTAGACAAAAGTTGCTACAGAAGATTTTCTTGCTGTAACGTTTGTACAAACCATCCAACAACTATCACAAGGTAGAAAAGAGGAAGGCATGGCAAGACATGCTAATTTGCATAACACATATGTGCCATTTATTTGCCTATCATTCGGTTATTTTTAATATATTGAAAGAGGACGACCGGTTTTAAGTAAATAAGTTTTTCATCTGGATAGAATGGTCCTTCGCCCCTAAGCCCCATCTGTAGATTTTTGCGCTGATATTTCAACACGTTTTTTCATTTTAGAGCTAAAAACAGATTTTCCTTAGCCCTATAGTGTAAAAATTAATAGCTGTCGACCAAAATGGGGTACCTTTTCGCTTATAACTTCCAAACCAAATATCATTTAGCCCTAAATTTCACAGGGTAAATGAGAAAAATATGTAGCTTTCTTCAAATACCAACCGTTGACCACTTCCGGTAAAATTTGGAGGATGGGCCGATGCTATTAGCGATCATCAGGCCACGGCCCTTTACCGCTTGAGTCTTTCTTGCTGTTCACCATAGGACCCGAGGTATTGAGGTCCTAACGCTTTTTGAGTTGGTACCGTGTGTAGGGCAGATAGGTTGATGATTCTCTTCCTCATTGACGGTCATGCATTCCCCCAGGAACAAAAAACCAATTCGTCTCTTTGGCATTTAGATGTAGGCTGACTTTATCTGCAACATTCTCAAATGATGCTTGTAGTAGATCTTGTGCAGTGCATATCCACATCCCTTTATAGCTGCGTATCAAGTCGTGAGATGCTACTTGATGACGTCCTTAGAAGCTTGACCACCTTTTTATGCTGCTGTCCTACCTATACCCAGGCTATTACCACATGACTGCCCTTTTTAAATTTTCACATACTCAATGACCCTCCTTTCTTCTTTAACTGCTATCCACTTTTTGTCTCGCCGAACTTTGTTCGCAGAGACTTAGTAATCACTTTTCTGTCGTCTGTCTGTCTGTCTGTCTGTCGTCTGTCATGCTTCTGTCTGCCTACCGTCCGTGTTCACGGGCGTGTGTACGATTTATCTGGAGTTTTCCGTAAGGGCTATGATTTGTTGAAAAAATGGTTTAACTTGGTGGAAAGAAGCGGGTCCACGAGTTCTCGACTGATTAGATTTGGGCGTAAATATGCTACTTAAGTACTAATTGGCATAATTAACGAAAATTTTCCGCAAGGCTTGTGGTTACAAGTTTTCTGGAGTTTCCGTAAGGCGTATGATATGTGACTGTGGAATGGAGCGGTCTGGAGAGTTCTCGAACTGCTTAGATTTCGGGCGTATTTCGGGCAAATTAAGTATGCCAATGAGCTAATTAATATTGGCAAAAACATCGTCATTGCTATAATTTTGAAACGGTAACATTGGATACGGAAAATTCCTTCACTGCATGAAAGCCTATCATGGTGCGCATCTTATATGCAATTTAGTTTGTGTGAACAAGCGCTTAGGTATGCAAATGAGCTAATTAATTAAATATGCGTAATGACGTATCTCTGAAACCGTACATCAATAGGCAAAACTCCTTTGCTGCATGAAAAGAATACTATGCCATGCATCTTTTTGGGCATATTGGGTCAATGGCATGTGCCGATTAAAGGGCATTTGTTGATACATTGATCTAATTAAATATGTCATAATTGCTTGTCTCACTGAAAATGTACATTGATAGCAAAATTCCTTCGCTACATGGACTTTCTATGTCCGTACATCCGTTTGTATGAATCACAATTGCGGTCAAAGTGCAAGTGGATCAATGAAAGGGGCATTGGTTGATGCAATTGATCTAATAAAATGCGTAATTGCTGTAATCGCATAAATGGTACATTGGATATTCACATTCTTCGCTACATGAGACTACTATATGGTAACATCTTGTGTGTGAATAATAATTGTGGTCAAAATGCATGTGGGCCACTTACAGGTGCATTCTTTGACTATTTTAAAATTGCAACTAATGCTAAATGCTTGTCCTTTCAACAAATTTTCTCAGGTTTTTCAATGGTCAGTGTGAAATCCTACACCTTCAAAAAGATTGCTTCAGGAGTTTTGTTTACCGTCATAATGTAGGCAGTATGTGTTTTATTTGGCAATATATGGCTGTGTGTGACTATTGGTGGTGTAACAAACAACAGAAGAGCTTCTGTCAAAAGGGGGGGGGGCGTACACCACAACAAGGATTAACCATCATGAATATCGACTAGATCATGCCCATGTTTTCATTTGACAGGGTTTTTTTCTACTTCTGGTCATCCTTTTGGGTTGCCAGCCTGTTTACATTCTTGGAAAATGTGGAAATACGCAAAATTTTGGCATTTCACCACTTTCCTGGACACCGTAGGGCGACTCAAATTTAAATGTGGTCAATGATTTTTTCAAAAATATTGTTTGCCAAAGTGAATAAATCTTTCATATTTTTCCTAAATTTAGTGAATGTTTTTAAGGATTTATTGCATGACTTTTTCATGTTACTATATCTACAATGGAAATGTTGTGGCCCTGGGGGTGGTGTCAAATGAAAAGCAGGAAATCACAAGATACTATAAATGCAAACCCCGGGGGTGCTACTTCTAACCATCTCTTGGTTTTGATTATGTTGGGGACATTTCAAGATTATATCTCCCAAACGAAGATGTTGTGACCTCTTATTGTGGTATCAATGAAAGAGTTGAGAAGTATAGAATACTATAAAAGTGCAAACCCGGGGGTGCTACTCCTAACATCTCTTACTTGTGCTCATGCGGGGGTCTTTTCAAGATTAATACGCCACAATGGGAAATGTGGTGACCCCTAGGGTGGTGGCAAATGAAAGAGTGAGTAGGTATAAAAGAATACATCAAAATGCAAACCCGGGGGTGCTACTCCTAAACATCTAAGCTATGCTCTTGTTGAGGACTTCTCATGATTAATATCTCCACAATGGAACATGTTGTGACCCCTGGGATGGGTGTCAAATGAAAGAGCAGGAGTAAAGCATACTATAAATGCAAAACCAGGGGTGCTACTTCTAACCATCTCTGACTTATGCTCGTGGGGGTGTTTCAACTTGCAAGAATGAATATCTCCACAATGGAAAATGTGTGACCCCTAAGTGTGGTGTGCAAATGAAATAGTGGGAAGTAAACTAGTTAAAGAAATTGGAGTTTATCTGTTTGCACAACCTTTTTTGGGGAACCCCCTGGACTCGCACAGTTGCACTCTGGGGTGCTTGCTTTTTTTGTCTTACAATTAAGCGCGAAAGCAGGCGAGACTTTGTGGTTCGAGAACCGCCTTTTATCACATAGCAGGGGACTGTATGTAGAGTGTGCGCCTTCCGTATAAATGTGCATTTTTTGCACACAAGTTACTTTAGGATTGAGAATCCAAAAATTGATGCAGACTGGTCCAAACTCCTAAGGCCCCCAGCTGGGTTTTTCAAGGTTTCATGGTCAAATTTTAATATTGTCCTGAATGTGTTAAAAAGCATCCCATGGTGTTTGGTCTGGTCACAAGATTCCAAAAGGTGCGTTTATACAAACTAATCCATGGGCTTAATACGGTCCGACTTATGGGGTAAAAACTGTAAAAAATGGTGTAAACAAGTCAATTTTGGGTTTGTATATGGGGGTCAAAAGTTTAAAAGTTGCTTTGATTCATTTAATATGTTGCAAATGTTTCCCTGCTTAAAGGATTGAAGATAAGGAATAGTTTGCCTTATTCTGTTATGCGTAGGTTTCACGTTATCCAATAAAATATGTCACAGGTCAATAGAATCCAATAGCTGCCAGTAACTGTTGACTTTATTCACCACTTTGGTTAATAACCAGACACGTAAGATATCAAAACTATTCCTATATTTCATTCTATGATCTAAACCAACAATTTGGAACCACATTTTTACAAAATTGGTGCAACTTTTAATTTTTGACCCTTCCAAACCAAAATTGCCCTGTTTTAACCATTTTTACAGTTTTTTACCCCATAATTCTTTAACTATAAGTCACAGGTAGTAATAACTATACCTTTTTTGGAATCCTGTAACCAGACAAATATCATGGTGTGCTTTAATACAACACAATCGTAACATTTTACAAATTTTAACCCGGTGTAACCTTGTAAATCCAATCGGGGCATGCAAAGGGGGGTGGCAAGTGTTCCATCAATTTTTTGATTATCAATGTATAAGTACTTGTGTACCCACAGTTCAAAATTTTTATCCGGATTTGCACACTCACATAAGATCTGGTCACTACAGTCCTCCTACTACAAGTTTGCATTAATTATCCACTTTTTTAAAAGAATTTGAACCCAAATTCAAAATTTTCGCAGCCTACGGGCACATTTTTAACAATTTTTATAATTCATGGCAGCAATTTTAATTTATAATTTCATGGCAATTTCAAACTCTGGAAAAGAGGCGCTTCCTATTTTAACTTCAGGTTTTTTAACATCACTGGCCCCCTGTCTTTAAATTTTTATACGGATGACCCAATTTCATCTTGTGTACCGAATGACCCCTTATTTTTGGGGTAGCATTTTTAAAAAACAACAGAAAAATGGCGGAAATATCCCTAACATGCTTTATACCTTTGTCGAAATATTGGCGTATACGTCCACGTAAGATAATGCAAATACCATATCTTGCCAGGCTTCCTTGTTCTACCCTTTTTGATATGTTGTTTTGGGAGATCTTTTTACTCTAGTGGCAGCAAGAAAAACCTTCATTAGCCATTTTTGACCAGGTGTACCTAGTATTTTTCATAGATGAGTGGACTACACCTTGAATGGCAAACCAGAATTAAAGTCCTAATTTTGATGACATTCGGTATTTTGGTAGTGATGACACTTGTATAACTCATGCATTTTTGATGGTAATATACACATACTAATGAGGTAATTTGCATATTTGTTCTGATTGCCTAATAACAATCAGGTGAATCTTGACGATATTGAATATCCGTTCAATATCTGTAATTTTTTGATCGAAAAACGGCATGTTGGTATGGTGGACACCTGGCTTACTCATGAATTACTAATAAGGTCATTTGCATATTTGTTCTGAATTGGCTAATAACAAACAGGTGGAACCTTTGACCTGATGACACTTGGTTTGGGTATTAGTGGACACAGTATTTCCCATGCAAATTGTTTAATTTTATATTTCTTCTGATTGACACAAGTGATACTCAAGCAAATTGTTTATGGTATATACATACCTGAACACTTACAGGTGGGACCAGGTCTTCTGCTCTTTGGTGGACAAGGGGGTTGGTTTTTTTCCATGGATACCCACTACAAACCACTTTCCCGAATAATTTTTACACAAAATTTATACCACAACCATCCAGGGCTTAAGAAATAACAATTAAGCAATAAAAGTAGAATCCCACAAAGAACATAAAAAATAGGGCAACACTATTATTTTTCAAATTCGGAAAAAGGAACCGATAAGCACGGCCTCGTTTTCTACCAAATATATATGTGCAATTGAAAAAGTTGTTAATATATGTGTTCTAAAATATCCAATCTATACCTATATTGAACACAATTATATCAATTTTTAATACGTCATATTTTTGGTAGGTGGCCATTGTCTGTCGTGTAACTTGTCATGGTTTTGCATTAGCGTGATGGAGCATGTGGCCCCCCAAAAAAAAAAAAAAGCAAAAAAAAATTTTATCCGGAGTTTGCACACCTCACATAAAATCTGTTCACTACAGTCCCCTACTACAATTTTGCATTAAATTATCACTTTTAAAAGATTTGAACACCCAAATTCAAAATTTTCGCAGCCTACGTGCACATTTTTACAATTTTTATAATTTTCATGGCAGCAATTTTAAATTTTGATAATTTCTGGCAATTTCATCCTCTGGAAAAGAGTCACTTCCTATTTTAACTTCAGGTTTTAACATCACTGTCCCCTTCTTTAAATTTTTATCCTGGGATGACCCAATTTCAGCTTGTGTACCGAATGACCCCTTATTTTGGGTTACATTTTTTTTCAAATACTAACAGAAAAATGGAAATATCCCTACAGGCTTTATACCTTTGTCGAAATATGGGCTTATACATCACGTACGATTAAATGCAAATTACCATATCTTGCCAGCTTCCCTTTTTTCTACCTTTTTGATATGTTGTTTGGGAGATCCTTTTACTGCTAGTGGCAGCAAGAAAAACCTTCTGTAGCAATTTTGTCGCAGGTGTACCTATATTTTTCATTAGATGAGGAACTAAACCTTGAATGCAAACCAGAATGCAAATGGTCCTAATGATGAATCTTGGTATGTTGGTAGTGATGAACACTTGATACCTCATGCAAATTTTTGATGGTATATACACATATTAATGAGGTAATTTGCATATTGTTCTGATTGGCCCTAATAACTTCAGGTGAATCTTGACGAGATATTAATAGTCCGTTTCCAATTCGTATTTAGCCGCAAACTGCAATGTGGTATGGTGGACACATGTATTACTCCATGAAAATAATAATAAGGTCGATTTGCATATTTTGTTCGATTGGCTAATAACAACCGGTGAACCTTGACCTGATGACACTTGGTTTGGGTATTAGTGGACACAAGTATTCCCAGCAATTGTTAATTTGTATATTTCTTCTGATTGACACAAGTGGATACACCAAGCCAAATTGTTTGAATGTATATACATACATTACACTTAAAGTGGACAAAGGGCGGTCCTGCTTCCTTTGGTGGACAAGGGTGTTGGTTACATGGAACCCACTACGAAACCACTGTCCCGAAATAATTTTACACAAAATTTATACCACACATCCAGGGCTATAAAAAATAACAATTAAGCATAAAAGTCAATCCCACAAAGAAACATTAAAATAGGGGCAAAATATTAGTGTCAAGCGGAAAGGGACCGAATTAACACGGCCTCCGTTTTCTACAAAATATATATGGGCAATGAAAGTGGTAATTTGGTCGAAAAGATCCAATCTATTACCTATATTGAACACAAATTATATAATTTTGTTATACGTCATATATTTATGAATAACATAGGTGACATTGTCTGTCGTGTAACTTTCCTTGGTTGTCAATAGCGTGATGAGATGTGGCAAAAGCAAAGTGATCGCTATCAACATACAAAGGGTTAAATGAATTTTATATTATTATTATTTATATATTGTATAATGACATGAATATATGATTACTTAAACGGGAAAATATTCTTAATTACTTGTTCTAATTAATTGATATTTGAAAAATAAATTAATTGATATTAAAAAAAAATACCCGCAAAATTCTTCAGCAGACAAAACGGTCTGGAAGCTAACATCAAAGACAACCCAAAACCTTCTGGTCGTTTGTGATAAAGACCAAAATTGAGGAAGTTGGGATTGCCTACCTAACAGTCAATAACATCATTATCAGTAATACCAAGGGGAAAACAGAGGCAATTTGCAAGCCTCTTTACATGGGAAAATACAGACGGGGAAATTCCATCTTTGGACTCCCAGAATTATGGGGAAGTGCCGCATTAGGTAATTAGTTCTGCAGGTGTTTTGAAGCAGCTGAAAAATCTTGCTCCAAAAAAACACCGGGACTGAATCAAATACCGTCATGGTTCTTGAAGATCGCTGTTGAATAACTAGCACCATCTAACAGACCTCTTTCAGAGCTCAGTTGATGAAGGGATATTGCCTAGTAAATGGAGGGTGCTAATATAATTGGTCTGTTTAAAAAGGGGGACAAGAGCAAACCCGAAAACTACCACCCTGTGTCTCTAACAAGCATAGTGCAAAATCTTAGAGCACATAATTCACTCCCACATAATGAAACACCTTGAAAAACTGGATATATTAATTGATATTCAACACGGATTTAGAGCCAAACGGTCGACAGTTACTCAGCTCTTGTAGACTGCTCACGACTTCACCTCAAATTTAGAAGTTTGTCTTACTACACTGTAAAAATACCAGGAGTAAAAAAGGGGATCGCTCTGTAAAAAAGAGTAAAATCTTAATCGGAATGGAGTAAATTTCACTCCATTTTGAGTTCGTCGTCGTCAAGTGCCATGCTCGATCCGAGCGTCGGCGACCATTTGATGCCAAAGTCTTCTATCATACGCCCGTTGGGTCAGCTGAGCTGTGTTGATGTTGGGTGCCAGCCACTTTCTCAGGTTATCCACCAGGCTCCTCCGAGGACGACCCCTGCCTTTCTTTCCATCGAGCTTCCCTGTTGTTGCAAGATGTTCCAATTTTCCTTTTCGTATAATGTGGCTAAAGAAAGTACTTTGACGTTCCTTGATGGTTGTTAGTAACGTCCTCTGTGTTAACTCCATTTTGAGTTAAAAGAGTAAAATCTTAATCGGAATGGAGTAAATTTTACTCCATTTTGAGTAAGCTTTTACTCTTTTTTACAGGGCGATCCCCTTTTTACTCCATATGGAGTAATTATTTTTTACAGTGTACTCACCTAGCCATTCTTGAATTCTCAAAGGCATTTGACAAGGTGCCACATGAAATACTCTTCTCAAAGCTTCACACATATGATATTAGGAATTCTCTTCTAGCTTGGATAAGAAATTTTTTAACTCAGCGTACCCAGCAGGTAGTCTGTGAAGGTGAAAAAGCAAACCCAACACAAGTTCTTTCTGGCGTCCTTCAGGGTACAGTGTTGGGACGACTGTTATTTCTACTGTATATAAACGTGTACAGTTCAGTGAAACTGTTTGCCGACGACTGCTTGGTGTACAACTCTGGGAAAGATACACAACACATTAGCAAGCTTCAAGAGGATTTGAATAGGCTTCAGGTATGGCAGGATGTGTGGATGATGTCCTTCAACTCATGGAAGTGCTACATAATGCAAATATCCTTCAAGAAGAACCCACCATCACCTTCATTCACCTTTTGTGGTCAAGTTCTTCAGATGGTTGCGTCCCAGCCTTATTTGGGTATTAATATTGATAACAAAATGTCTTGGAATGTGCACATCAATAACACCATCAAAAGCAAATAAATTGTTGGGTTTCATGAGAAGAAACTTTTGGTTCTGTCCAACTAATGTGAAAGTTTGCACATATATTGGAATACGCCAGTATAGTTTGGGACCTCCACACAAACTCAACGCATCGAAATGGTTCAGAGGAGAGCTACCCGTTTTTGCAGTGGGACAGGAAGCACAACAGCGTCACTGATCACTTCAGCAGAGGAGGAAGAAAGATAGGCTCATTATGATGTATACAATTACTCATGGACTGGCTGGTATCAACACTTAAAATTTTCTCACTATGAAAGATGAACAAAAGCACTGAGAGGAAGTCATTGTTACAAGTACCAAAGACATCACATCAGACTGAAGGTCCAACGATTTTCCTTCTTTAACCGCACAATATCTGATTGGAATAATCTACCTAAAAATGCACCTCTGCACCGTCCTTAGTCAACTTTAAGCAACACTTGCACAACTAGCCTTCACCCGCTCTCATTCGTGTCTTGTTAGCGTGTATGCCACAACTGTGTTCGGCAAAGTTGGTGAAATGTAGATTTAGTCTACCCTACCGACACAACCAGATACAGATACCCCTCCTTTGTATTAATGAGGTCATTTGCATATCTGTTCTGATTGGCTAATAATAGGTGCACATTCTTCTTATCGTATCCAAACACCGTGGTTCTCAATATGATCCAGCCAGAGGTACGTACAATGTCTGGCTGCTTCACTGAATTCTGCAAGGTCCTTGTCTGTGCATTGTTCCTTCCAGGTAGCCCTACTTTTGCAAGGACACCTTAGATAGGTCGATTCTGGTTCTCAGTCTGTTGAGACATCGCCATTCAGCCCATGAGGAGTCAGCTCCAGGTGGAAGATGCTCACCAGGTTCAATACCAATAGATGTTACTTGGTTGATAGCAAGTCTTTCTTTCCACAAGGCGACTCTCTTATACTCCTTAAAGACTGTTTCAAGTAGCTTAATGTGATATTTTTATGGAATTAAGACCAATTTGGTAATCTTAAACTAAGCTTAATCAAAGTGCCAAAATCGTTTCTATTTCTGTGTATATCGAGGCTTTTTTTAAGTAACAAGAAAAAGAAATCCGTGAATGAGTAGATTAAACACCCGGCCTAAAAATGTTTTTCTCAAAATATTCGTCTTGTAGCAACGCCAGAACCCTACAGCACGACTTCACTGGGACTTGAGACTAACAAAATCACCGACAAACAGTTAATTGCATCCAGTGAACTTAGCAATGCCACAAGTGCTAGCAAGGCGCGCCTAAATAACCAACCCGCCATTGGATCCGAAGGTGCATGGGTAGCCGGAACTGATGACATGAAGCAATGGATTCAATTAGTCTTTTTCGACAGATACCGATCACTGGCTTACAGTCTCAGGGACGGCCGAATGCCGATCAATGGGTGACCAAGTTCAAAGTGCAGTATAGTTTAGGGAATCACATTTGGAGCAATGTCATGGATGAAGGTATGGAAAAGGTGAGTTTACTATAATTTTGAGTATAAACGGGGACAGTCGATTGAGGGAACAGCAACGGCTTCATGCTAATTGTAATACGTGAGTTGCGGATTTACACATTTTCATCAGTAGACCAAATACACTTATTTTATTGATTAATATACCCTGGTACGACTCTTATATTGTACAATCGCACATGACCGCTTGCTGTTAATGTGTCTTGCTCGATACGAATGAAGCCCATATGATTTGCTGTTAAAGCTGTCTCTGAAATATCCTTATATAGCCCACTATACGAAATAAAGCACAAAAGGTCAATGTCCATTGCATTCAAAGGGGCTTGACCTTGCTTTCCCCTTGGTAACTAAGCATTTGAGACATCCAAACTATTCATTATTCTAATCCTATGAGCTCTGTCAATAATATTTTCAGATATTCAATGGAAGCAATGACCGAGATACAATTGTCACGAACAATTTTGACGAATCAATCATAGCGCAGTACATCCGGATTCTCCCGACAGAATGGCACGGAAATATTAGTATGCGATTAGAGATCCTAGGTTGTCAAGGTAAGAAGGGAACGGCAACAAGCATATCTTAGTCCAGGGATCCGCTCGCCAAAAAATAGGTGAGTGGCATGGCCTTCAGTTGCACTGGTTTTCCCTTGTTACCGTTTACGTAGAGATCGACGAGAAAGACCTGCATTGATAGTCCTACCACTGGTTTAAAGAGTATTGTGTTATCAAAGTCTTAACAACTTGGATTAAGATAAAATGAGCCAGGTTAAACTAACAAATTACAAACTGACTTGTGGTTCATATCATATAAATTTTCTACAATGCTGCTGTGGTATCTTAAACCAGACTTTTTTTAAGTCAGAGATATCCAAATGTCTTTTTATCTGAGATATTTGACGATCTCCATACATCATTTGTACATTGGAACTTCCTTGAGGTCGGTTGGATAATTAGGGACTTCTCTGGATACAATTAGATCTACTATGTGATTGTTGCATTTGGGAATGATTCCTCATGAAGTAGACCTTTACACAATATGGGTTTGCAGTCATTGTTCTTACCCATGTCGCAAAGTTTCTAACTACGTCATTCAATTCTCCCCAAAATTACATAATCCATTGACATGAACCTTCTCACTGTGTTATCCATAGAGGTCACAAACAAGGTGGGTTTAGGGTTTTAAAGTAATTATTCACAGTGTTGGTTAAATTATTTTGACATTTTGTAAATAAAGAAAAGCAAATGGTGAAGACCGCAGGGCGGAGTAAGTAGTACCCATTCTCTGTCATTGGGTTTGGGCCAGACTCCTTCATATAAACCTCCCGCAAGCGAGTCTGTTTTGCATCCAAGCATTATGCCGGCCCCCGTGGATACTCCTGGGTGGGAGAGATGGGCACGTGAGGTAAAGTGCCCGCCCAAGTGCAAAACACATATTGGGGCGGACAGCGGGTGAACTCCACAACCCTTATGCGGTGAGGCACTGATCCACTGCACCACATGTGCCCTGTAAAATAAAGTAACCAAGGGAAAAACTTTTTTTCAGATTTCTTTAAATTTTCAGGCCATATCAACGTCCTTTTCTGAAAATGACTAACAACTGACGGTCACCGCAAAAAAAGGAGGTTCGTGGTAGCGTTATTTCTTGTTAGATCTAGGGACAATTAAGGCAGGGGGTTCCGCTCCCGGGATTTTTGTCATTTTTTGTTGAATAAGATAACACACATGTGTTAAAATTGTGTTGCAGTCATTCTATTAATGTGATTCAAGTTATGTGTGTTGTAAACGTTGAAACAAGAAAACGCAATGCAAACACCATTATTTTAAAAACCTTAAAAACGAGGTTATTGGTTTGTTTTTATTATAGTGCTGTGAAATAGTGGATAACCAACGGAACCTGGGCTGTGGGACTCACAGGACTTCTAGGTGTTACACTTGGGTGTAAAAAGAAGATAGATATAGTCCTCCGGAGCATAGTCCGGTGTATAATTATAGTCCGCCGCAATCACAGTCCACTAAAACGGTAGAAACGGGCACTCGATTCCGTCGATTTCACGTAACATTAGTTTCACGGCTTTATTCCGTTATAGCCTATGGAGCCCGGACTGGACTATGGCTACGGCGGACTATATCTGCTTACATACGGGCTCATATAGACGACAAAAAGATTTGGGAATAGTGTTGCGTGGACGAGTCAACTAAATCAGTATCTGAATCGAATGCCCTAATTTTCACGATGTAGCTGGATATGAGTAGACATTCACTCGTTTGAAATGAAGTTCACTCCTTTGAGTGCAGATTTCACTTATTTTACTCATTCTACTAAATATTCACTCAAAAAGGAGTGAAGTGTCACTTCATATATGAGTGAAGGTCCACTCGTTAAAGACGTGAAATTGGGGACCAACACATTTTAGCGTGGTGTGTGTTCATCGCATCTTTTTGGTAGTGAAAGTCAGTGATTTTTGGAGTGATTCACCAACTACATGCCGCCAATTTTTTGGGTGGTTTACTCTTTTTTCGAGTGAATTACGATTCACTCTTTCCACTACTTCTTACATTTGAGAGATCTGGCGCAAGTGGGACAGTGCAATCAGTAGAACCCATCAACTCTCCCACAGATGGCCCTTTTAATACAATAGGCGCATCGCCTCCTATTAGTTTTCCAGCATCATAATCCTTCTACCATGCATGTTTCCTTTCCATATGCTTCTCATGTGGAAAAAGGTTGTTACCTGTACAGAACTATGATCTGCAAAAGAGAAAGATTTCTTTTTAATGTGGTGGGTCAAGGGGAAGACATAAACATATTAACCTAGCTTTCCAATGAATGAAATGAAGGGGGTCTACGCGAGGGTCGGGTTCGCGCGGTCGCCCACGGTTTCCTCGCATCACCACTGTCCCAGCAAACACAAAACGTTTTTTTTTTAAAACGTTGGTTAGGGTTGATTCGCTAGTGACGTCTTTCGTCGATAAGACTTGAAGATACCGTTTTACAACCGTTTTGAAAGGTTCTCAGTAATCGATTTACATCTTAGTCTATAAGACCTGATAAATACGTTTTTAAAACGTTTGGCTAGGTTCTGGATGTCCATTTCATTTTCGTCTAATAAGAGCTTGTAAACACGTTCATAAATCGTTTTTGCTAGGTACTGGATTCGTCTATTAGTCTCGTATTAGAAGACCTTGCTAAAAACGTTTAAAAACGTTTGTACAAGGTTTTCATTCGTCTATTACATTTCGTCTATAAGACCTTTTAAACAACGTTTTTTAAAACGTCCAGTCACTTATACGGTTAGGGGTACATTATGTTTAGATATCTGGGATGGACTCTACCAAATGTAATACAAAGTCCTAATAAACGTTTGCAACAATACTCAAAAAACCAAAATATAGAAAAACGAAATCGCAATTAACGTTTCCATTATAGTATATTTTCGTTTTATTTTATAAAGCCATGGCATTATTATCAACGTGCATTTAATTCTGTAAGCACAGATGGTGTAAAAATTTCAGTGGTAATGAATGGGTTACTTAATAGTCACTCACTTTGAAAAAAAAGAACAAACCACTTTCTGTTACAGTCCAGCCTATATACATAGAAATTACCCTTATACTAGAGTAGTCTACTGTGGAGTGGTTATAAAGTGTTTGGTCTTCCACGCGAAGGGTCCCAAAGGGTTCCATTGCCATAAAGGTGAGTAATCTGGTGTCTGTCAATGAACTTGGGTAATAGGCTTGATGTAGAGATTCATTGCAACGTATACCCGCTCCGCATCTAATCCGATTACTTGTTTTTCTTTAAATATTAGCGTTTAATTGCAAATTACTGAAATGTTTGGACGTTCTTATAACGTTTTAGAAACGTTTTTAAACAGGTTTTTGTTTGGTTTTATCACGTCTAAAAACGTGTGAAAAACGCTCAATAAAACGTTTTATGGACGTCCAAAATAACCTTCCACAAAAAAAAACGTCCAAAAAACGTTTTTACGAAACGTCCAAAGAACCCAACTGGGAACGTTTTTAGAACGTTCAGAAAAATCGTCGATGTTAGTGGGGTAGGTTCCAGGTTCGACCCTCGGGGGCATGCGATTCAGGTTTTCTCCGGTACTCACGGTTTAATTTTCTAAAACTGGGCTTCTTCTCTAACGCGGTATATGATAAATAAAATCAATTAGTGATATAGAAATAAAGTATCTCGTGACCATAAAATGAACCGATAGTGTTGATGTGTCGTTTTTAAATACTAATCCCCTCAACTCATCATTCAAGCAACTACGGAAAGTCCGGAACCCTGCTCTGTTTTCATACGATTGTGGACGAGGATGTTTTACGTGAAAATGGCTCCACTTGGTTATTACACGTAACAAGAACTGACATCTGATTTTTATTGGTCCGAATAGTGATCCCACGTGATCAATTTAAGGCTACGCGTTTGTGTGGGGGATGGGTGTAAAAATAGCTCGCGTAGTATGCCTCAAGGCCAACCATATACGTCTACTGATACCGCGCAGGTTTTTCCAGTCTTGAATTTGTGTAATTTAATATTGTCCCTACCCCGGATCTGATCCAGCTCCATGCGACTTTCACTATGAATTGCATGACCTTAATTGTGTTCCTTCGTTACGGCCAAGAGATAATATTTTTAGGACTCAGACGGATGTTTTTTGTTGTTTCAATAAGGTAATGCTTTATTCAATACATGTACTAAATTAACCATACTTTCAGGCTTGCCGAGGCCAATACCTCTATGACGAGCTAGCGAAGCCTTGATTGTGTTAGGTTTTATCGAATGCCTTAACTTTTTTTTAAAACAACACACAGCAAACAAATACACTAACGATTTATGCTTTGCGCGGTAATACAAACAGTAATGGTTGCAAGATTGCATACCGTGGGAAATTATGTACCGTTGGTATGTAGGATACCGTTATCAGAATATCTGAAGAATTCACTTCTTCAATTTCGTTAATTCGCTTATTTTATGTAGAGCCGTTTAGAAATGTCAGATAAACATTCCACATAAATCAATTACGATGGTACAACAACGATAGCGATTTATTTGAAGGTAATATTGCCAGTACAACTGGTACTTTTCAATTTTTTTGTTCAACTTAAACTTTTTGCCTTCCGATACATCAGATCGTTTATTGTAACACAGGTCCGAGTTTGCCCTGTACGGACGCACTCGGAATGGAAGATGGGTCTCTACTGATTCTCACTCATTTCATAATGACTGGAGCGCAAATGTGTTCCTGCCCGATCCTCGATTAATGTTCCCGCGTATGGCTGGGCTTCATATTACGTCAATACAAACCAGTGGCTAAGAATCTATCTTATCGCAGACACAGGTCACGGTGTAGTAATGCAAGGTGTATCATCACGCAGCTGGTTTAAAAACATATAACATTCAGTATCGTGTTCATACGTCTCATATGACACTGGGTTATGTGACTGCCGAATGGGTACCCAAGGTATAAACAATTGTAAAAAAAGACTGTAACTTTGACAGGACAATCTTGGCAGCAAATTACTGTAAAATTCCTATATATTGGTTAACCGAATTAACTGAATCAAAGTCAACAATATCTATAGTACATCCGAATGGAAGCCTGTACAAGCTATATGTTTACGGCGGGGAGGTTTTGTTGGCAGAATGTTGCCATTAAGTTTTCCTGTAAATATACTCTTATTTTCCTGTAAATTTTGGTACTCAATCTTATATTTAAAGTTATAATGTGTATAATAATATTGCAATATTTCCCCTGATTTCCAAAATTGCAGGCAAATAACGTATTTCCTAAGGCTACCTCTCTTAAACTCTTTAGATGGGTTTCATTTTTCTTAAGAAACCTTTTTTTCTGTAATTTTTAAAAGGCTGTTAGCAGCATGTCCTCTGACCGACACGGGTTGCTTCACGTAATACTTTCAACTAGCTCTTGCATGCTCGCTACACTATATGGTGGAGCAATTCCTGCTAGTATTATGTAAGTTCTCCGTGGTTTTGGGCGAAGACATTTTGTGATACGTCAGCAGGGAGCATTTAACGATGGATCAAGATTCCTGGCATTGTTGAAATCTTTCCCATACCGTCAGGTTATACTCTGCACATGGGTAGCACGGGCAAGAAGTGCCGTCGATCTTAAGGATTGTGTGATCACCCATCTTGTGCTCGCGAGTAGGTTCAATATGTTATGTTGCGGGGACATACTTTACTCTCGTCTTCTTAAGGCTGACTCAGACCTGTCTACATATAATTGTTGGATGTAGTACTTAAAAATAGTCATCTAGAACTACAGGGTCGACACCTAGAATGCTAATTCCAAAGTTAGATGCCATCGGATGGTCCTTTAATGCAGAAACATTTATGCACCGTATAACATTCCCACAGAATACCGTGATAGCAAAAATTCCTGGATCTTGAAATTTTAAACAAAGTGCGATTTTCTATATGAACGGACTCGATTTTAGCTTAGTAAATTTTCACACAATGATTAGTATATGGACAACATTTGTCATCAAACACGGATTTGTTTTCAAGTTGAAGTGCCACCCTCATTGGGAACTCTCGTATCAGCCTTTATGCGGGTCTTAATATGAGAGAGTGTTGGCCAAGGTACCAGATATACAGGATTATCAAGGTGCTTCAGGGGTGTTCTCAGACCAACTTACTTTAAGCTGACGTGTGGCATCACGGTTGGCTAGAATGAAGCCTATTCTTGGATGGCTCTCCATGTAGGTGTTTTTCCTCACATAAGGAGCGCCATCCAAGGCTTTACGATTTTGGAGAGTCTTTCTTCGATAAATTGGACGTCTGCATCTTGTTTGCTAATTGCTAAGATGTCTGAATAGCATCAAACGACAGATTCCTGCACTCTTATTGGTGTAGATGTTGAACAGGAGATGTGCGAAACGCTCCCGTTGGTAGATCCTTCTTGAGCCCTATGGCCATCGGCTCTATTTTTCGTCCTAGATAACAAAGAACATCCTTTGCAAGCATCCTTGATGAGCTCAAGTCCAAGCGGATTTGTCCCTAGGCGAGTTCAAATTCTTGTGGAGTAAGCATCTGTCTTAACAATGTCATAAGCTGCTAATATATCGACCAATACGACTCCGGTTACCAAACCCTTCTGGAAACCATCCTCGATGTGTTGATTTAGGTTGAGTACTTGACTTGTTGTTGATTTGCATGGCCGGAATTCTGCTTGTTCTGGTATGAGGTGTTCTTCTATCAGAGGTGCGATACGGTTGAGCAGGAGACGTTCGAAGAGCTTGGAGGTATGGCTGGTATGTAGGTATGATATTGGTCTATAACTCTTGGGATTAGATGGATCTTTCCCAGGCATTAGGAGAGCCATAACATGTGCTTTCCTCCAGATCTTTGGGAACCTGTGGGAAATAAGGCAGAACTATAGAGCTCAAGATGCCACTCCTTTGCTACTAGGCCGAAGTTTTAGCCGCTAGATAATAACCAAAACAAGTATTGCTCTCAATTTGGAGTCCAAATAACGATCCCGCGTAAAGGTGCAACGAGAGACACCACATATCAAGTGTCCATAAAAAGCCAGATTTTTGAACTGATGTAAAGTTCTCCATCAAAAATATCCCCATCTGAAAGGATTAAGCTGAGAATTATTTCTTTGGTACAAACATAGTGAAGTTTCTAATTTCGTCTTGGAGCTAATACAAAATTCAGCCTATGTTACATTGAAATGTAAGCAAATCAAAATGACGTTTTGTTTTCACAGATATTTCTTTAGCCAAATACAAGGAAAGAAAATAGTTTCTGCCTGATCTATATAAATTCACTACATATGACACATATATGAATTTCTTGAAATCGCTCGTTGCACCTTGTACAGCTGTTGACTTAAAAAAAAATTTCATCAAATATCGCGAAATTTATTACATTACGACGTCATTGTGAAGTTCGGTTATTGGTACTTGTTTGTGATCAATAAAACGAAAAGATCCATATAGCTATACACCACCATTGGGTGTTTTGTTATACAAATTAATGGGGAAACAACACCCCTTCCCAAGATGCGTTAGTTAGACGAGGGTTAAACTTTACAGCATTAAAAAGGTTAAGGAAGGTTAAGTTAAGAAAGGTTTATCATTCATCTAATACTGTATCTTTCCTGTTTATGAATCCTTACCAATCCTTGAAAGGTTTTCGAAGGAAGTTGGGACCAAACTACTCCTGTCACTCATTATTTCTATGCTGCTGTGGTTACCAAATATATAATGATCAAACCTGTGTCATGGCAATCGCGGATATGTATTCGAATGGAGCTTCTTGGTTGCAAACGTGAGTTTATATTATATCTATGTATCCACCGTACACACCTACCCATCTAAGTTAAGGTAGATCTGGTCTGATCTTGTCTGACACCCTGTGGCCGAAAAGTGGTTAGAAAAAATCTAAAAAATGTGTAAGTTAAAATGGATAATTACAATTTTCTTGGCCATACAAATGCAAATCCAAAACCTAACAAGAAATTTACGTTTTATATAGTGCAATTTTGTACATAAACGAATGGCAATTTATTTGCTGGTGCGCAACCTTCTTGAAAAGCATGCAGCCATCACAGACCATTGTCATTGTACATTGCTATGTGCTAATTCCGGCCAATCCACCTTTCGCTTGTCAGATCACTAACGTACTTCAAGCCTGAAGTACAATGTCATAATGCTTTTTTATTTGTGTTAAAAACATGAAACACTGTAAATTCTGACAAGGATATCGGCACCTTGATTTTCCGTGGCAGGAATTACCAAGGGGGTGAAACGCATTCAAAACCAGTCGTCCGTGCTGGGCGCCGACATTTTGAATATTGCACGGAATAATTATCAGTTTGGGTGCTTGTATACACACATAATGTCAATTCGATACAAACAATCCGCCAAAATATCAGTTGTTGGATGTTGGGTGCTATTGGGTGGTTAAATTTTGTCCTACCCATGGTCACACAACGAATGAAATGACACATCAGTCGTCTTGATTTAAATAAACCGCCTCAATGAATACATCTTGTCACATATAGCGAGCGATTGCATTATGAGAAAAAAAAGAGTATCTGGCCACAATGATCCCGGTACACTATTATTCACCCTGACCACCGCTAACACATACATTAATTTGATCACTACCGATTAGTGTATATGCAAACGCGGCAACTCACAGTATGTGGAAGAAGTTGAGGCAGCCATTGCTTTCAGGTTGGTACTCTAGGTGGTATTGTGGTCGGCAAAACATGAGAGACGGTGAATTTCTAAAGCTTACGTAACGTTTTGAAATCTCTAGCTATAGAAAGAACCTCTTTGGGAATTACACTGGACTCGTTGGTTTTACAGAATGTAAACCCATCCCAAAATTGGTTTCAAAAATTATTTGTGGAAGTGATTTTAATAAGTGTCCATTTCAGTATGTCTGATTATTTTCTATGCCATTGTGTCCCTTTAAGCTTTGTAGCCAGACGGATATTTAAAATGTTATTTGTTTTTCAGAACCTGACATTCCAAGTGAACCTCTAGGTATGAAAAGTGAACAGATAACAGACGGACAAATTACATTCTCCTCCGGTAGTACCAGTCAAAGAGCGCGCCTCGATTCAAATGGATACTGGTTAGCTGGGACACAGGACTTAAACCAGTGGTTGCAAATTAGTCTGTTTCGTCAAACAAATATTACAGGCGTGGTTCTTCAGAACCGCTGGAATCACAATCAGTGGGTATCGCGATACATGGTAGAAGTGTGCTTGGATGGTGTATCGTGGGCCAACGTCACAGATGAAAACGGAGAAGCTGAGGTAATTAACACTTTGGTGGATAACGTGGGGTGGGTGTTCCAGGAGCCCTAATGTAAATTGATATGTATTTTGTGTTGAAACGTATTTTTTTTTTCAAACTGTAAATTGTTTGTGTAATAATCGAGTATCTACAGAAGATTCCCGTGCCTCCAGGACTCTACTACGTCAACTTTTTTGCTTCCTTTTATGGTCATATTACACATTTGAGCTGTTAAAAATGGCGGCACTTTGGCAATATTCAAGATAGCGTCCAAAATTGGTAAAATCATAGAAAATGGTGTATAGAGGTAAATGGCTGAATATTTTTAGCTTCGAGGGCATTTGCAAAACATCAATGCACGCGCGCTCAGTTTGACGACGAATAATGGCACAAGCCCGCAGGGGCAGGTGTCATTTTTTGCTAATGTACGAGAGACTAAAAATATTCAGACATTAACCTAATTCATAAACGTTATTACAGCAGTAAGTACATATATTTACAAAATAATCTGAATACGTCATGAAATCCAATGCAGTGATGTTTGCAACGAAAGTATGCACACACCCGCCCACAAAATGAATAAATCCAACGTCGCGCGTAAACGTTCTAAGCACACCGTGTACGCTCATTTACATACGCACCGTGCGATGACAGATATCAATGCATGAGTTTGTCCAATCATATTTCTTCTCTTAAAAAAACATTTATAAATTTTTCCCAATTTTAAAAATCCAAGATGGCGTCCAAATGGCTTCTAAAATAGGTAAAATCATATAAACTGTTGTACAACACGCAAAAGATGTGTAATATTAGAAACAAAATATTCATTGGAATGTCGTATCGAATCTTACGTAATTTCCCATTATTTTTCCCAATTTAAAACAAACAAACAAATGGTGTCCAAAATTGCGTCCAAAATGGCTGCCAAAATATGTATTATCATAGAAAGTGGTGTATAACATCCACAAAATTAGTCTGGGGCCAAAACTTAAAACCCCAAAATAGCGTCCGCACAATTTTTATGGCTGTTTCTACATCCTGAAGACCTACTGATTGAGAAACTGAGGGGTGCCAAAATTGCACCCTTGAGCATTTTGAAATATCCAAGATGGCCGCCAAGATGGCCGCCACCACATAAAATTAGCAAATAACTCAGCTTCTAAAGCAGCTATAAAGATGATTCTAGACTCTTTGCGTGGGTTTTGGTGTCACTGAATTCAAATTTGTACTATTTTTATTCCCTATACTGAAATCCAAAGATGGCCACCAAGATGGCCGCCACCATTAGCAATACTCAGCTTTTAAAGCAGCTTTAAGCATGATTCTTGTGTCTTTGTATGGGTTTTTGGTGTCAATGAATTCAAATTGGTACTTCTTTTTACACTAAAGTCTTCCCTATACCGAAATCCAAGATGGCCGCCATCACACACATATAATTAGCAATGTCTCAGCTCTTGAAGCAAATACGATTGTAATTGTGGTGTCTTTCTATATAGTTTATGGGAATCATAATTCAAATTTCTACTCTTTGAAAGCATTACAGTGTTTCTTTACACTAAAAGTGAGAGTTGGTAATGGCATACAGGTGAAACACGAATGCACAAGTTATAATAAGGGTGTCTCAATTTGGCAAAGCATTCAAATATTCATATGATGCAAAAGTTGAAAAAAAGTAGTCTTAAAGGTGCAACGGGAGATTTAAAAATCGATAGTACTATTTTTTGGCCTGACGTAAAGCTTTCCATCAAAAATAACCCCATCTGAAAGGATTAAGCTGGGAAATTTTGAAATTTCTCATTTCGTATAGGTGCAAATACGAAATTCAGCCTTATATTGAAATATGTGCAAATCAGAATCACCTTTGTTCTCTCTTTTAAGGCATTTCAGTAGCTAAATACAAGGTAAGAAATCTATTGAGTGTCTAGTCTATATGAAATAACTATTGTGACACAATATATTTGGGTGCTTCAAAAATCTCTCGTTGCACCTTTAAGTTAGCAGGCCATTTAACTGTGAATATAATGCGCAAACTTACATTATAGTTTTTACTGTAAGGTAACAAAGCATTCAAGTATGGTGATGATGTACATGTTGTCATCATTACGGTAGTTCAAAGTTGGCAAAGTGTTCAACTATGAAAAATTACCCAAAAGTAGTTGTCATGATCGGGTAGTCCAATGTTGGCAAAATATCCAATTACAAAGATGTCTTTCAGGTTTTCATAATATGGTATTCTATATTTGGCAAAGCGTTCAACTATGAAAATGAGGGAAAAGTTGTCATGAACGGGTAGTCTATAAAGTTGGCAAAATGTTCAAATATAAAGATGTTCCACAAGTTGTCATACTAAGGTAGTCCATAGTTGGCAAAGCATTCAAATATAAAGGTGATACACAATTGTCTTAATACGGTGGTCTTTATTGGCAAAACATTGAAATATAATGATGGAGAATATTTCATGAAAGGGTAATAGGTGCATGGCAAAATACAAGTTTAGATGGTAATGTAGTCTTAATTGGCAACTTGTTCATCAAGTCTGAAGATAGTGCAATGCATAACATATTCACATATTGTCAGATGTTCTGATAAGGAACTACTCTTTGGAAACACTTCGAAACCAAAATGAAGCCCACGCTGACATAAGAAGGTTGTGCCAATTTTGCAAAATAAATTTAAATAACACGTATTAGAAAAAAATCACATTTGCCTGAAGTGCATGGTGGATTAGATTCACAGGCACAGCAATTGAATTCAAGTATTGGTCGGTGTGGGTCGTCTTGCGATAGACAGTCGTGTCAAGAATAAGGTCAGGTTTCATCTTAACCAAAACATCGAGGAATGCGATCTGTTCGTTGGTCTCCTCTTCAAGAGTGAATTTGATATCCTTGCGAAGACTGTTGAGGTGGTCATAGAAAGACGATAGATTGTCGTCCACATAACGTTTCTATATGCGCGGTGCAGTCAGAATGGCTTGCTCAAAGGACTCCATAAACAGGTTAGCCACTGGTGGGGAAACGAGAGAACCCATCGTTAGCCCATCAGTTTGGGAGTATAGGTCGCCTTCAAATATGAAGTACCTGGTAGTCAAACAAAACTCCAAATCCGTTTCACGTCAGCGATTCGGAGGGATGTCCTGTCAATCAGTGTCGCGTCATCTTTGATACGGTCCATGGTAATGTCAATGGCTTCCTTCAGAGGAACAGATGTGAATAGCGATTCTACATCAAAAGATACTAGCATATCTCCGAGTCTTTGAGGGTCAGAGTAGATACGTACGTAGCAAAATCACTCGTGTCTTTTACATGGTGTCTTAGTAGAGTAGATATGTGCATGGATTGTGCACTTGGTGATAAAAGCATGAAATTTGGCACACAGTTTTGGCATGTTCTAAGAAGGATTTTTGGCTATAGGGGTATCGCAGATTTTTTATGTAACAAAAATGGCGGCCATTTTCCAAAATGGCTGCCATTTCTGGTATTTTAACTCTTTTGATGGACTAAATGTGTTTTGTTTGTTTGTTTTGGGCTACCAAAACATGATTTGTAGCCCAGAGTCATGCCTAAAATAGAAATTTATTTTGGGTAGTTGCAGAAATGGTAGCCATTTTCCAAAATGACGTTCGTTTTCCAAAATGGCTGCCAATTCCCTTATGTTACCAATTTTCATCGACTGAATATGCATATTTTTCTACCAAAGCATTATGTTTATCACGCATGCAAAAATAAAACCTGTAAATAGGCAACCAATACCAATTTGTTTGATGTTACTAAGTGCAAACATTAATGTGAAACAGCAATGCCAAATACAATAAACTCAGAACATATTTAAGAATGGCTTTTGTTAGTCTTGTTTGATAACAAAAGATTGTGAACATTTCCAAAATGGGAGGAGGCTTTTATGTTATGGTATGGTCTAATGATACGAGCATATACTATTGCACAAGCACAGGTATACCCGTGAATAACAAGTCCTGGAGAAAATAACACAGCGGAAGTCCAGTGATGCCACGAACAAAGTACCAGTAATAGAAGCCTATGCATAATGAATCGTGTAAAAAAAGGGCCGAGCTTTATTTGGTCATATTTACTCAATTTAGAATTGCAAAATAAAATAAAATATATAAAAACAACAGAGTAGCAACAAGAAAAATAAACTTATATTGTAGTCCGGGGTTGTAAGCATGCATTGAGATTTATAGACATTGATGGTTTTGATTTTTGAACATGAATGCGAAATTGTGTTTACGAGCCTTAGATTTTGTTTTCAAAATCACATAACTTGTTTGAATCAAAATGACTGATCGATACATTTTATATCATTAAAATAGCTTCAATTTGTAGGCCTATTGCCAAAATGGAAACTCTAGTCGAGGTTTGAATTTTAATTTGTCAGTTCAATGACATGCACCGGTAGATTTTAGTGGCGGCGCCAGAATGCCTTTTCGGAGGGGGGGAAGGGAAAGTGAACGTGGGTGAAGGCAAAAGTGATTTTTTAGGAAAAACATAACACTTGAAGATGTGTATAAGTGTTGGTCCAAAATCGCCGAGTTTTGCGAAAATTTGGGGATTTTAGGCCCCCTAATGCCCACCATTTTCCTTCTGGCCGGGAGGGGGTCCAAACTGCGGGAGGAAAGAACAAATTATTTGGGGAATTTCCCCATGCCCCCTCCCCGATCCGCACTGGGTATTGTCATTTTATTAATATTAATTATGTGGCAGTGTTATTGCGGAAATGTACTGCTAAGCACAGCATTGGCTATTTTGGTTGTAAAGCACATGCGAGGTGATATTATCCGCTGATTTCTGTACCGTACCAAAGAGTGATCATATTCTCCAATAAGGGAGTTTCCAAAAATGCTAAAATTCAGGTGCATGCACCCAGTGTTGCACAAGTAATCCGTGGCCATTGTCATTGTGGAACTCATTTTAAGCTTCACAAACAATTCTTCTAATTTGTGGCCTTAAAAAGTCTCTAGACCATGGGACGTGGACAAATACCAACTGTATAAACAAATTTTATAGTCCCCATCTGGGGGCTAAGGGAAAACCAAGTGTAAAGTCATAATAAATTATACGACACATAAATGTTGTTCCCACACATAAAACGGGCACATTTTTAAAAATATATAAAATGTCCCTAATGCTTTTCCCAATATCAGAGACCAATGGATATGTATAGACTTATGCAAACCATGAGCTAAAGATAATTACAATGAGGCGGTAGGTAGGGCCATTGGTATAGCCAGGTGTTACCACCTCCGCGATTCGGTTTGAGTGACAAATACCCGTCATCTCTCAAAAGAACTAACCAGTGTACATATAATATAGGTGAGTTGACACTAAATTTTCTTCTGAAAGCTCGGTAATTGAATAGAAATGAAGTGAAAGCAATAAGTTGCGGATTTTGGTTCTTGCACAAAGTTGTTAGGTCAAATCTTTCCAGCAACCTTCTCTTATGAGGTTTTGTTCATGTTTTCTTTTCCTTTTTTCAATGAATGATGAAATATATGGCCAAAGTTATTGAACACTACCTATGAAGCTCAATGATTTATTCTTTTGGTGAATGAGGTTTTAATATTTTTGGCCCAAAAGTCCTCAAGTCCTAAATTGGAGCGCGTGCAACTGAAATCTCTTCAGCTGCGCGACAATATAAACATGGTCCGCACGTCCCAGATGACAGGGAATTTGAAGTCTTTTTCTACACCGCATACCGGGCCGGTGATTGAATATATTTAAAACTCCATTGTTTGCTGAAGTCGATGTGTATCCGCGAGTCACTGTATTGGGGAAATGAAATTGAAAGTTACATTTTTTTATATTTTTAAGAAAATTGCCAGTTGTTATGTGCGGGAAACAGACAGTGAGTGATCGTAATTAATTATTATGAATTTACACTGGTTTTCCCTTAAAGCCCCCCAGATGGGGACTACAAAACACAGCATAGAATTACATGGTCCCCATCGACTATAACAAGCCAACACGATTATTAGTCAAAAGCATGAATAGCAGGTACTAATCAAATTGATTATCCTTTATGTTTTCTGTTTGCTGTATATAACATAATCTCATAAGTTTTGTGCTAGTTCATATATTATCTAATAACAATCTTGATATAGGGCCTAATGTAGAGCCTCTAGACATTCACATTGTTAAAAAAGGAGTAATAATATCATCAATTATCAATACAAATACAAATTCATAGATAAACTTCATCAAGTACATCAAATAATTACCAAAAGTATTAGAAATAACTAAGATATAATTTATTTAAGTCAACTTTCAAAACATATACTGTGACCAACAGATACTATATCCAGTTGTCTTCCACACTAAAACATATGGGGCTAACATCTGAATCATCCTGTGAGGATCTTTGTGTATGTACCCCACAGTGACATTGGGCGAAATCTATCTTCTGGATCATATGCAATCAAACCCTGCCGATATCTGGTGAAAACAACTATCCTAGACAGCCAGGGTGGGAGGAATATAAAGAATAAGAAAGACAAAGAAAAAGTATCATCAGTATTATCAGTATAATGGGCTCTGTTGTTTAATTGGACGCCATGGCAGTTGGTAAATATTGTTATGTTCTTGGACAACGGATTTTAAGGACAAAACGGCAGCTGCATTTTGACTCACTGAACCTTGGTCAAATCTGCTTTTCTGGAGAGCCTAAGCAATGATTGCAGGATCCAGCCTTGAATGTAACAAAGTCATGAACCAAATCCAATGGTGTGCATTTTTCATCAAGGCACTGTCAAAAGTTACCCAATTTTTCCTTATCCTGCCAGCAGCACTCTTGCATAAGTTGTTCCGTTACTTGATTCTTTATTATGTATGAATCTAAGATGGCACCAAGGTTCCGTGCGTCGCTTCCGGATGAAAAACTGAATTTCCAATGAATGATGGCTGAGAGTTAGCTCGTCGATCTATAAAGATAGAACGAAGGCACAACCATTCTCCATCGTCTTGTAATACACATCAGCTTTGGATTAACATTCAGTCCTCTGATTACTGCAATGCATGATTCAATATATTTATAGCTGCATCACAATCACAATGGTGAAAAGACAGATAGAGCTGTCATCGTGTACACGACAGATTGAACACCATGGGCAGTAATGATATCCTTTAGTTGACATAGAACAAGAGATTCTCCAATATATCCACTAACAGACCCTGTGGAACTCCACAATCTACCTCCACATGATCTGATGAAGCAATTGCTCGAGCAGAAGTGAGTTTGGTCATCTATAGAGGAAAAGAACCACTTATGGTTTTCCAGTTATTTCATAGCCTTCGGGTGAGTTAAGAGCTGTTTATGGGTGTCAATAGTGTCAAAGTGGCACTGAAGTCTAATAACACTAATACAGCCTCTTTTGTTTGTTCAATACCATCAAGATGTCATTCTGCGCCTGTAAAATTTGTCCCAATCTTCCCACTGTAAAATTGACGGTTATGCTGACTGCATCGGCACATGGATATCAATACGCCTGAGATAAGTCTCAACTGATTTTTACTAATCTTTCAATCACACCTTTCCAAGAAATGTATATAGGGCGTTGTTTGAAGAGGATGATGGTTGTCCCGACTGATGTCTCAGCTGCGGGATCACATATGAAATGATGCTTGAGAGCTTGAGGGAATACATCGATCCGCGCACGGAAAGTGTTAACTGGGTAATAGATATCTAGACTAGTTTTAAGAGCCTGGCAGTAGTAGTATCATGGTAGACTGTTCGCAGCTTCTTGATCGTGGGGTGGAAAAATGCTGCAAAAACTGGAATAGCAATATCTTTTTGGACATTCCATGGGTACGTAGTGTATGTTTCACTTTAGAAGTTAAATTTCTGACTACATGAAAAAGGTCACAGTGGGTTAACATGTATCATATGAGAGTTGTATCAAACCGACTGATCCTTGTTAAGCTTTATGCAATACAGGTGAACCAAGAACTGTTAAACCTCTGCCGCTCCAGCCGAGGGTGTTCCTTCTTCTCAACTTCAAAGCTCTGATACCAAAGAGCTGAGTAAGGAAGAACTAGAGTTTAACTGACGAGTGGAGCATTTTCATCAAGTGGTCTTAGATAGGTGTGTTTTCTTAATTAACTAGAGAATTGTAGTTAGCGTCCTACGGTGTCAACTCTATATCAAGCATATCTTTTGATGTTTGCAATGATTCAAGTCTGCATTCAAGGCTGCACTGAAGAGCTGATTGCAAGCATTTTCCTGTCATCTGCAGCCCTCCTTTGGCATACTTTTCTAACGTCGAAAGGGTTGTCCAGACACTATTTTCCAATAACTCTTTCCTTTCAGTCCATCCTCATTCATCACGTGGACATGGACATCTCAGGAGATGCAATCATTTGAGCCCAACAGTAAACGCTTGATAGGTGGCTCTCTTGATATGTTTCATTGAAGTACTTGCTTTGGACATGTTGGAGGAAGAGCACATGATTATACATCAAGACAACAATGGAATAGTAAACGTCTGTTAAATGCCACATTCTGGCATGTAGCTTAAGACTGGTTGTAGCCAGAATGTTTTTTCCTCAAGTGGATCACATGGATCACATTCAGTTTGAAGAAAAACCTGCCTGTCAATGAAGACTAGCAACCTCTTGGTATGGTTTTGCGTTGTTGAGTTTTATTGTGAGTATTCCAAAATAACCTCTTCATTCATCATGAGAAGTAAGGATGATGACATTATCTCTACAACGGTAAATACGATGCAAACTCAGTGGTAGCTATGTTGTAGCTGAAACCACTGTTATATCAGATAACCTAATAGTGTCCTTTTAATTAAAACCATGCGTAATCAACACCCTGTCTGAAGACTTGGTGACATAACTAAAGGTACGTTTACAACCGACCATAAAAAGTAATAATGGGCGGCCACTTGAAAAATGGCCACCACTGTTTTCATGCCACCATTTGAAATGCTCAAAATAAAAACATGTTTTTCACTTTTTTTCACTTTTTGTGTATGAAAAAAGATGTTATACATATTCATTTCATGAAATTATGCAACATAGCTGTTGATGGCCGGCACTTTGAAAATGCCGTCATTACTGCCATGGGAATAAAAAACCTGCAATGCCATTTGAGTTCGAAGGTCTTTTACCACTCCAATGTGCAGTCAAATGCCAATGGCTTGATGCCTAAAATGGACGTAGTATCAACTGAATATCAAATCTAGAGATAAAACTAGCAGTCAAGCCATTTTGAAAATGGCCGCCATTTTACTCAGAGGACAATCTGCGATGCCCCTATAGCTAAAAGTCTTTGTTATGACCTGCCCATAGATATGTTCCAAATGTCATGCTTTTATCACCAAGTGCACAATTTCCCCCCCAAAAATATTGCCATATCTACTCTAACTATCTGGTCCCTTCCGTCAGAGTTTAATATGTAGGGTCCAACTCCCTATGCTATGTTTTTAGGTCGGAGAGCAATAGCCAAACAAAGCAAGAATCTACGGGGTGGTATTTTAAGACTCTTAACACCTACGACAACACTATTACACCATAAGACCCTGGACCAAGGAAATCCAACCTGGAGTTATCTACTCTATTTCTTGTGGATCATGGTAAAAAGTGTACATTGGTAAAACCGGCAGATCATTGATAAAGAACCGACGAACACCGAAGCGCTCAGCGGGCAACACACAAAATCGGCTATCGCCGACATTGTGTGGAACTACCACCATAACATTGACTGGAACCATACTAAAATTCTGGACAGGAACACATAATTGGACGAAAGAAACTCATCAAGTCTACCCAACATCCATTCTACCCCTAACAACAATAGGGACAAAGGAGCAGAAATTCCTCCTGAATGGATAAGACTACTCCAAGATGCCGATCAACCAATGAACCAGGAAACTTAATTACTGGGTATCCTTTACTCATCTCTTTTGTTCTCTCCCTTTGGTTACCTGGTGTATATAAGGTGGGGGGAACATCATAACTGCTTACTTTTGCTCTGATGATTGCATTCGCTCTAGGGAAAGAGTATTTTCTACTGCAACGAAGAATCCTGTCACAATCAGTCGATGTACTAACTGTGCGCTTTCTTGAAAACTTTCACACGGCCCATGATTTGGTTGGTTCTCTGCGTATGAGGCAGCAGCTTAAATATGTTGTAGACGGGGAGCCAGCTCACTGTGATTGGTTGGTTTTTTGAGATCTATATCCAACCGTGGACGCAGTTGGGCAACTCATTGAGGATATGATCTGCAGTCTTGTGATGGAGAACCAATTGGCAGGTTGCATCGGTGCATCGGTGCATATGCTGTTGAAGCGACCGACTCCTGTTCGAATCTGTTTTTAAAGGGGACCCTTCCTTGGTGGAAGATTGCTACGACCAGTGGTAATTCTATCATAGGTATGATAGTGAGTTGGTCTAGTGTTGAAGTATCTCGCCAGGAAAGTATTTCCATGTCTGTATGATGTTGAATGAGGAGCTGAAGAATTTAGCAGCCCGTGTCGACAGAAAGGTCGACGACAGCATGGCCTCTGTCTGCCGAGCTGGTGTGATTCTTTGGACAGTGTTTAGGCAGCAGGTGTTGACATGATGTCGATAAGCTGTACTTTGTTTTTTTACATTATTAGATGACTTGCTGTGTGGAAGAGGGGCAACTTCAGTCTAGCTGGAGCTGTCTACGCCCTGCCGTTCCCGCGCAAAACCGCTCTTTGTTGCACCATTGATCCTAAACGCAAAGTAGCTCATCAAAT
>JAMKCH010013282.1:0-50873 GCA_023653785.1 Ophioderma brevispina | reverse complement strand
TGCTTAGGATATATTTTCGTCCAGAATGGGTTTATTTTCACCGAAAACTGGTCCCGTTAGGGGTAATTTTCACGGAAATTTGGGGTTAGGGTGACTTTCAGAACACCTGGACGGCATACGAGTACCCCGGACGAGTACTCAACAAACCCCTGAGAACTTCCCGGGGAGGATGGTATTAAGCAAAAAACTCAACCAATTATTTGGCACTTCCGTTTAAAGGCCGATTAGAGATTTTCGAATTATAACTTTTGGTGTAAAGGCTAATTCAAATAGTCACTAAAAACTAAAGATATTCAACCTAAAATGCTCAATACCAAGGGGGGGTTTTTGAGATGGATCACATGTTTCGTTTTGAGCAGTAAACATTTATGTAATGTAACAACTGTGTATAGGGCCTAACGAAAATTCCCGGAGCCGGAATTTATAACAAAGTTAGCTAAAGTTGTGATTTTATATGGGCATCGATTTGAGCTTTATAGCCTTCACACAATGATTGGCATATGGGCAAGTATTATTATGTGTATGATCCAGGGACTGAGGGAGGGGGGGAGCGCGCCTCCCGGGAATTCCTGCAAATTCTTGCAAAATAAGCCCCATTTTTGCTATTTTGGACCAGTTACAGACTCTCAGCCCCCGTAATTTTGACATCGATTGGAAATAGCCTTCGCACAAGATTAGCATAGGGCAAAGTATCATGTATGTATGTATGAACCAGGCGAGGGGGCGGAGGGGGAGCGCGCCTACCGGTAATTCGGCAAATTATGCAAAATCAGCCCAGTTTTAGCTATTTGACAGTTACAGCCTATCAGCCCCCCGGTAATTTTGACATCGATTTAACTTAGCCTTCGCACAATGAATTAGCATATGGGGGCAAGTATCACGTAGGTATTATGGATCCAGGGCGGGCTGCTGGGAGCGCCTCCCCTTTTAATTCGGCCAATTCTTGCAAAATCGCCCATTTTTAGCATTTGGACCAGTATACCAGCCTCGCAAGCCCCCGGGGTAAGTTTGACATTTTTCAATCCCTGGATCCGCCAGTGGGGGGGGGTAATCCTCTGGGGTAAAAGAAGGTTTTCTGTCCGGTCCTTTAACCTATATCATAAGACTCCTGCATCATGACAGAATTAGTTTGTCAAGCCCAAAATGACTAAATTTAATGTACACCTGGTCAGTTGCAATTAGTCATTGAGAATTTTGTAATTATAAAGTCAAAATTTTCAATTTGTTACATGTAGAATATTTTGGCAATTATAAAAATTTTAATCCGAAAATCGTAAAAAAAAAACATTCTTTAAAAATTCAACAAACCACTTTTACAACACTATTTTGGATTGTAACAAAAAATTTTAATGTGCATATAATATTTAATATTTAATGTAGTCACATAAGACACTTTTTGACTAATTAATATCTCAGTGTATTTCTACAAACCAAATTTTTCTTCAAAAAAAAAAAACCTTAAAAAGTAGCTGGGATTTTTTTTTTTTTGGGGGGGGTTGGCTCAAATCATCTCCGCTCCTCATTGTTTTTTTAAAATCCGGGGCACATCCTACCCAAAAAAAGTTTAGACCCCCCCCCCCCACCCCCACCCCCCCCCCCGATAATCGTTTAATTGAATAGAATCCTGTCTGAAAAAATTCCCAACTTTGTTGACGAGTTTAGCTTTCTTTTTGTTTGGCACCTTTTGTAAGAAAATCATGAACAGCACTGTTGATTTCTCTGGCCTCTCTCCCGGTCTGTAGGGCTGGTATTATGGCCTACGCCCTCATCATTACGCAGCAGTTGCATTCCCACGGGTCGCGGTTGATTCCCGAACAAAATGGAACGTCCAAAACCGAACACTTGGCGTAGCCTAAGTCTGTACACCCTCATTTGATAAACTGTTAATTTGGAATGGAATGACGCGTAACGACGGGTAACGACCGCCCATTACTTTTCAACTCTTATTTGGAAATTATGTTTAGAGTAGCGAAAACTATCTTTATTTCAGACATTTTTGTTAATTACAACAATTATGGGTACATTTTGCAGTGATCCCGAGTTTGTCCATCTACTTGGACGTTGGTTCATGTACTACGCAAAGATTCTATAATCCTTGATTACAATGGCGGTCCTATTTTCGGGTATCTAGAAACAGATTTACATTCATCAATCAACCTGTTTAGCCAGGTTTAGCGGGCTGACACAAAATCCATAACGATATTAACATTGGACCTGTCCAGTGTCAGGACGCACGGTGTCCTATCGATTGCAAAACTTTGTTGTTTTTTTTTGGTTTAGTGGCTCTTTCGCAGTATTCCATCAAAGCCTTCACGAAACCTGTGTGGAATTCTACACTTCAATCCTGTTCGGGAGTGTAAGGCAATTTCAGTAATAATGGCTGCCAAATCTCCCCCTCTTTCCAACGTCGACCAGTCTGCCAGTTACAAAAACTGACATCCTGAAGTGATAAACTTACCAGCATTCTGGTCATGCTGTAGTGGTATAGCGAACCATAATGCTTCATCTGCGCAGCAAGACATATGGCTGGCCGAAACGTTGTATCATCACTCAAAGTTTTTATTTGACATTCTTGATGAGGACAAAGAGATGGATGTTCCATAGCAAGATACGGGAAAGGTGTCAATTCGAATGAGGACGCAACACGGGCCGAAACCTGTAAAACTTTATTGACAAGCCCTCAGAAAAGTGCTCCTAAAAAATGGAAATTAAGTTTTGAAGATTCTGTCCTGGGCTTTCGAATTGCCCCGCTAAAGGCCGTTGTTCTGGACAACCAAAGCAAAGTGACAAACAACCAAGACAGCTCCACTGCCACTGTAAACCAAATTGGTTCATCCGCCAATCGTCCACCAAAGTGCAAAAAACCGCCACTACATGTTTGAAATGGCCAATGACTCAAGGTCTTTGTCGGAGAATGATACCGAGAAACCTTACGACATGTCAAAAATGGTATAACAATTTGCCCAACTCAAAACACATAGATAGCAGTACTGGAAATTACGAACTCCTGTTCGCTTTAGCTGAGGAACAGGGCTACCAACTCTTACAGTCGTGAAAACCACATGCTCGTCCAAATGGAGTGCGACTAGGTGTACAAAGCAAAATAGTTTTTCCATGCGATCGTCCAAAGGTATAAGGAAAAAACAAAATGAGACCTGGACCCTCTGGCCAACCAGGAAAGATACCCCTCAACCACCGTACAATCATTCTGACTACATGGACTATGCAGACTTGTATCACACTCCAGTTAGTGGGAATGAACAGTTCCAGCAGAAGAAGGTCTATGTCCTCCATCGTCCAAGCATTGTCCCCTTCTTCAAGGCCTATGTCTCCAACAAGACCGGTGTCCTCTCCACGCCATCAGGCCTATGTCACCTACACAGTTGACGTTGGCCAAGAAGACTCAGTTCATCAAAGGAAAGGAAGAGTGTTTTTCGCCAGCTGCAGTATCGTGGGTCCGACAAATTGCGAGACAATAAATCTGAGAAGAATCCAGGAAACAACAAAGAGGAGCCCAGAGAGAAATCCAGGAGCAGGTGAGTTGCTAGCTTGGCCCGTAGCGTTGCACTCGTCCGTACCTACCTACCTTCCTACAAAGAGAGGAGATAGGAGGGGGCGCTCTCGTAGCGGAAAGCCATAGGCAACCTCGAGTAGTGAGGTTGCTCACTTCACACCAAATGCCCTCTTTGCAATTTTTTGAAGGAAAAAGTGTGGAAACCCAGGGTGCTTCGAGTTCCCCGCACAAAAATCACAATTGCTGCCTAATTGTCCAAAAATTATTTTTTGACCCTAACTCAATTATTTTGGTTTTAATTGTCGCAATACTATGTTTATGTTTTGAGATCATTCTAGATGCACCTTTTGTCATGTAGCCTTTTTGTTTTTTGTGATATTGCAGTTTTAGCTCAAAATTTATTTGGAGCAGGGCACTTTCCCAAAATGTGCATCATCAAAAATGTTGATTTACGATTCCATTAGCCCATAAAAAATAAACTCCGTTATGACGTCCCCACCTGCTTCGATTGACGTCCGCCACCAATTTTTTTGTTTGTTATTTAAAAAAAAACAACTAACCCACACCGAAAAGAAGGGCTAAACTAAGTGGGGAAAAACGCAGTTCAACACAAATATCGAGCACTATTGAACTCTCATGTATGTCTATTTTAAGAGTATCCTTCCATTTGTTGAGCAATTCTTTCTTCAACCTTCTGACCTACTATTCACAATGCAATCGCTACTTCAATATCTCGTACATGTGTCCATCTTAGAAAGGGCGGGCCTCTTTGAAAAAAATAGAATAATAACACATAATAAGGGCCCTCCCTCAAACCACTTTTCAAGAGCCCAGACGATCAACTGGTGTATTTCTTATACTTGGCCTTAATACACATTTTTTTGAAGAGCGCCCCCAATTTTTTTTTCAAAATTGTGAGATTTTTAATGGTTGCATTGGGGGTAACTGGCTATAAACGACTACCGGTGAATGGTTAGCGAAATGTCTATGTTGTCCGCACATAAGGAATTTGTATTAGATATTAATATCGAGATTGCCAACTTTTCATTATCATGTTTTAATTGGTCTCGCTATGAGTTTAAAAAAATATTCTTGCAACTCGTACCTCACCAATTTATTTGGGCTTGTGAAAATGGGAAAGTGTTTAAAAAACACTGGACAATGTTAATCTTCAGGCAATTTATGAAACATTAATTCCGAAATAAAAAGATGGGGACTACCCCCGAACAATTTAAAAACTTTTCACAGGATTCGTACTTTTCGCAAAGAACCTTCGCATAAACATTTTTCTCACAATCTAAAAAAAAAAACAAAATAAAACCTGCATGTACACAACAATTAAAGAAAAATAAATAAGACATCACAACATCAAAAAGTAATGCACATTGTACTCATATTCCTACCTGTATGTTTCCAACACATTGATATTGCTACTGCCAAAATGAAGATATATTACGCACACCCCCAACTTATCTATAGAAAAATGGTACAAATAGATTCTTTGAGAATTTGGCAGCCATTTTGTATTTTTTTGTCGGGCCTCCTTGTTTTCGTCACTTTTCATTTCTTCTTCAAAGATGGGATTAGCATCTTTAAAGTCCTAATTATCCAGTGTTCGAAGTGATCAGAAACTAGGACCCAATTATGACCCTCTGGGAACAAAGATTTCCTACCATGTTTAAGTAGTTCTTTTCGGCTCAATTTTCAAAATGGTCAAATTCCTATGACCATATTCCCACTTTTTCCGCACCATATAACACATCATCTTGCTCAGATAGCATCATATCAATCATGAATGTAAAGTTGCTGTCAAACATAAAAGTTTCGTGTGCAGGTCCGTATGTGTGTGCGTGCATGCGCACAAGTTCTGGAAAAATGTGGGGAACTTGGGAACCTTGTTCCAGGGAAAATCTTACTATTTGGGGGGAAATTGTAGTCATGTAATAAAGAAACATAAGAATTGAAGGGAAATTTTGCATCTTGAAGGGAAATGTTGATTGTGTTCCTCGGAAATTTGGCATTTTTTTTCCAGCCCTGGCAGCTGCATGTGTGGTGTGGTGATTGCGCGCATGTGTGGTTGTGTGTGTGAGTGATGAGAGGGAGCAGGGATGATAGAGAGAGCTGAGAGGGGAAAGCAGCAGGTAGGGAGAGAGTAGCAGAGGAGAAATAGAGAGCCTAGAGAGAGCGAACAGAGGGGAAGAGAGCAGATATAGAGATAGAGCCAGAATGGAGGGATAGCATATGGGGAGAGAGAGCATAGAGAGAGAGAGCAGCGAGGGAGGGAGAGCATATGGGGAGAGAGGAGCAAGAAGAGCATAGAGGGAGGAGAGCTATATGGTGGAGGATTGCAGAGAGAGACAGAGGAGGGAGAGCATATGGGGAGAGAGGAGCAGAGGGAGGGAGACTATGGGGAAGAAGGAGCAGATAGATAGCCATAGAGGGAGGTATATCCTCTGGGAAGGAGAGGAGCAATATGTGGAAGACATGTGAGAGAGAGAGCAGAGAGCTGGGGCAGAGAGGATCAGATGAGGGAGGGAACGAGCATATGGTGAGAGAGGATCAGAGAGGCAGGAGGATGGGAGAGTATATGTTTAGAAGAGCATATGATGGAGGGATTGTAGATCATAATTGGGAGAGAGAGCGAGGAGAGTGAGGGAGAGGGATGAGCATATGGGAGAGAGGAGCAGACGAGAGAGAGCAGAGAGAGGGGGAGAGCAATATTGGGAGAGAGGATCAAGAGAGGGAGGAGAGTATATTGGTCGAAAGGAGCAGAGAGTGAGGGAGGGAGAGCATATGGGGAGGAGCAGAGAGAGAGAGATCGGGGAGGGGTGAGAGCAATCTGGGAGAGAGGAGCAGAGATAGATGAATCAGGAGGAGAGCATATGGGGATAGAGGACCAAGAGAGAGAAAGAGAGCTAAGTGAGGGAGAGCAGATGGGGAGAGAGGAAGCATAGATAGAGCAAGAGGGAGGGAGCGCACATGGTGAAGAGGAGCAATAGAGAGAGCGGAGTAGGTAGAGGGGAAAGGGAGCGAGAGGGGAGAGAGAGAGCGGAGAGGGAATGGGGAGCATAGGTGGAGAGAGGATCAAGAGAGAGAGCTGGAGGGAGGGAGGTAGGGCGAGCATATGGGAGAGAGAAGGCAGAGGAGAGAGAGTCGATCGGAAGTAGGGAGGGGAGCATATGGGGAGAGAGGATCGAGAGAACAGAGGTGAGTGGACCAATCTATGGGAGAGAGCAAGAGGGAGGGAGAGAGAGCAAGATGGAGAGGAGAGCATCTAGGGAGAGAGGAGCAGAGGTAGGGGGGAGAGCATATGGGAGACCAGTGATAGAGAGAGCTAGAGAGAGCAGAGAGGGAGGGAGACATATGGGGAGAGAGGAGCAGAGAGAGCATAGTAGGGATCGAGAGCATATGGTGAAAGATGCGCATAGAGATAGAGAGAGCAGAGAGGAGGGATAGCATATGGGGAAGGAGAGCAATAGAGACAAGAAGAGGAGGATAGCATCTGGGAGATAGGAGCAGAGCAGAGATAGAGAGCAGAGGGGGAGGTAGAGCCATATGGGTGAAGAGAGCAGAGAGGGAGGGAGAGCCTATTGGGAAGAGTATCATAGAGAGAGCCATAGAGGGAGGGAGAGATATGGGGAAGAGGCGCAGAGATAGAGCAGAGAGGGAGGGAGATCATATGGGGCGAGAGGAGCAAGAGAGCATAGAGGGGATGGAGAACATATGGGGAGAGATGAGCAAGATAGAGAGAGAGAGCATAGTGGTGAGTGAGGCATATTGGGAGAGGGAGCATAGAGGGAGGAGAGCATATATGGTAGAAGTGAGCAGAGAGGAGCAGAGATGGAGGGAGAGCATATGGGGAGAGAGGAGCAGAGAGAGAGATAGATAGAAAGCCGAGGGAGTGGAGAGCACATGTGGGGAGAGAGGAGCAGAGAGGGAGGGATAGCAATGGGGGAGAGGCCAGAAGAGAGCATCTAGGGGAGGGAGAGCATATGGGGAGAGAGGAGCAGAGGATAGCATAGAGGAGGGAGAGCATATTGTAGAGAGAAGCAAGAGAGAGAGAGCAGAGGGAAGGGAGAGCATAGTGGGAGAAGAGGAGCCAGAGAGAGAGCATAGCGGGAGGGAGAGCATATTGGTATAGAGGACAGAGAGGGAGGAGATCATATGGGGAAGAGAGTAGCAGAGAGAGGAGAGAGTCAGAGAGGGAGGGAGAGCATATGGGGATATGGAGAGAGAGAGAGAGCAGATAGGAGATGGAGAGCACTATGGGGAGATAGGCAGCAAGATATATATAGCGAGAGAGCGATGGATAGGGAGGGAGAGCTTATGGGGAGAGAGGAGCAAGAGAGAGAGAGCGAGCTAGAGAGCAAAGAGGGAAGGGAGAGAGAAGCAAGAGAGAGTAGACAGAGGGAGGTAGAGCAGAGGAGCAGAAGATAGGGCATAAACATTTTGTTTGTAAAACAAAAAAATCCGACCGACCCTAAAAAAAATGTCGACTCAAAAGTTTTTATATGCATTAGCACCAAATAAAAACATTCTGCCGACCACCCATTATTTTCATCCACAATTAAAAATATTTTTTTTAAACCAACACAAAGACGAAAAAACAAACAAGAAAACAAAGCAAACTACACAACAGTAAAAATAAAATAGCTTTGCTATGCAATGAAACAATTAATAGTAGCATCTTGTAATATTTAGAGTAACATGAGAAGATCTAAAAAAATTAACATATGTAGGAATGCAAATTCTATCTCCGGCATTTTTTAAAGTGGATGGTTCGACCATTAAAACAAATGCGTAGAACACCAAAAGTGTATGGCTGTTCATTCAAAATATTTGATAATAGTTGAAAACCTATATCGTTCCTTAACTGGGTAAACACGGTTTTATACCCCCCTAAGTTGCCTAAGACAAACACCGGCAATAATTGTCTCCAAGTTTACCGTCAGTTATTGGTGTGAAGAATTTCATTACAAAGTAAATGCAAGTGTCTTATAAGAATGCAATTTTCTGCTTCACTCAAGCATCTAAAAGTGGCCCCAAACACCAGATTTCCTCCAACTCTATGGTCTTTGTTATTATCTAATACACCCTATGCAGCCACCTCATATTACAAAAGAAAGCTTATCCCGAGGCCTATGTACCTGTGGTTAAGTGTTTCTTTTGAGAAAACTGAAGAGAATTAAAATCCATTGCCTTTCTTCAAATTTCTTGTCCTGAAATTTGGAGGGTACGTGTGGACTTTCAAAAGTATACTGCTTCAAAAAACATGTAACTAAATATTAAATTCTGTACAGTAAAATTTGAAAATAAAATTTACACACACACACATATGCACGTGCACACTTGCACGCATGCATGTGCACACTTGCATGCACACACACACACACACGCATACTATGAATTCCAATAATGGTTCATATAACATGTACACACATGTATGTATGTGTGATCAAAGTCCAATGTTGAAAAGCTGCTTCCAACAAAGTAATCATTCAACAGGTGCAGTTCAAACAACTTTCCTGGGTTGGAAAAAATGGGAAAAAAAGCTATCTGGTCCCCAAGCCACAATAATTAGGCAGTTCAGGTGAAAATAAGTGTATGCATCCGTGGGTTTAAATTATTGTATGTGAAAGAGAGACTCTTCAGCAACTCAGAACACTTCGAATTTTTGAAATCGGACATTCCGTTGCAAACTTATTCAAATATTTGTACTCGTACATAACAGTCATTTGGAGACCAAGTGTCAAAGGTCAAGTCTTTTATTTTCTTTATTTTGCCATGGCACCATGGTAGTGTCCTCTTTCAACACAAAAATATGTACAGAATCTAAACGATAAAAGGTATACACTTGATTTTTTTAGGTTATGTTCCTGATATATGTACTTACCGATTACATAACATTACAAGCATTTATCTCTCCATTTACCAACAAATTTGAATAATTTTTGAGGAAAAATGTTTAAATTTTGTGTTTTTCAATGAAAAGGAAAATAACCATTTCTTAATAGATGTACTTTAAGGAAAAACTGACACACTATCATTCTGCAACTTGCAAGATTTTCTCTTAAGGCCTTTGTCGCTAAGATTCAGACCCGAGTGATTCAAGGTGTCATGATTTTTTTTTTAAATAGATGGTGAGGTATAGTCACGATACTAAATATGAAATTTGAGGGGCGTTCTGGTTGCTCGGTTTCCTGATAATAAATTCTTGAAGTTTTGACCCCGAACATCATAAAAATGATCATTAATATCCTGTACTATAGAATCATGCGCAACATTGTCCAACAAAAACAAAAAACAGCTTTGGAAACCTTTAGTGGAGTTCAAAAATAAACAAATGGGATCTCGCAGGACGCATGGTGTAAGACGCCTGAACCCTTGGATGAAAGCGCCCTCGTGGCCCATTTGCTAGACCTTCAAAAAAACTCACATGCGCCACCAGGGTCCAATGAAACTAACAAGTTTACATGAAAGAAAACTACTTATCCTGAACAAATTCAATAGAACTCTCTTCGAAACGGAAAACTGGGCGGTTCGCGATCATGATTGTGAGCAGGGATGAAATATGAGGTAAAAGGTCAAATATTACCATTTTGGCCCGTTTTCGCGCCTCCGTACTTTTATGCCGCCAACCTCGGGAGTGAAGAGGTAAAAATGGCACAAATGGTCGATGGAGTAGCCCTCAATAATAAATGACAAAAAAAACGTGGGGTCCTCTGTGTCTTGCATTTGTTAAAAATTTTCTGAAGTCTGGGCATTGCACTCGTGATAAACCCCAAAATCTGGCTTTTCGTACATAACGTAAGATGCACTTTTTGAGTTTGTGTATGAAATGTGCAAGAAGGTCCATCAAAATCTTGCCAAATTTAGGTATTTCGAGTGTTACTAGTTACATCTCTTAAAAAAGGAAAGTTGGGCCAATAATGGCATGGATATTAAGGTCAAGTCATCTGAAAACCATTAAAATAGACTTTTTATGGCGACTTTGCATCTTCACATACTAATGTGCCAATGTAGTCCCCACTTCACCTTGACCACACAAAGACAGTATAGTCTCTCAGCTCCTGTGACATTGAAGTCAAAAGGAAACATGGGACACATATGGCCAAAAAAATATATCAAGAGGTCAAAGGTCGTCAAGACTTTTATTGTTCCAAGATGGCAATTTTACTAATGTGACTATTTTTGGTTTTTACAAGGCAGTTGCTAACAAACTATGCTTTACAGAATACAGTGCATTGGGGGATAGTGTATTGGGAATCTGTGACATGGAAATCATCATTTTGTTCCTCAGCCAATCACGCATTCCTTTGACATTGACCTCAGGTGAACAATTCAACTTTAAAGTCTGATGACAAATGATGTACCATGTACTATTTGTCTTGGAACATGAAAAATATGAATTTACTAACATTAGTCAATGTCAGGTCAGGTACATGCACACAATCAGTAGAGGCCCCCTAATTATAACTGAATACCGGTTATTGTTCAAATTCTCTGAGTGTAAACACAATGGCCGGTTTCAATCAATTCAATCAATCAATCAATTATTACAAATTCCATAATACATCAGTACAAATACATTAAGGATCAACACAAACAATGCAATTAGGGAGGAGATGGCCAATAAGGCCAATAAGGCCAGCGGCGGCCCTCCCCTAAAACTTAAAGGTACATAACAAACGACCTTAACTAAGGTGAAAATAACCAAATAAGAATATGCCCCAGATAAACCAAAATTTACTCAAGATTATATTATAAAGAGTGTTTTTGTTATTGATTTCTAAAAATATTAGAGATTTTGAACTTTTTAGATTTTCATGAAGTGAATTCCAAAGAATGGTCCGGATGTTCTAATTGATGATCTGAACAAAAACTTTTTGGTTTTGGGTCTCAAATGATAATCATTGGAATTTCTCGTATATAATTATGAATGGCATTACGCAATAAAATACCCATCAAAGGAATGTAGTTGATTTGTATGTACCTGTACATAAAGAGCCCAATTCAGGTTGTAAGTGTCGAAACTATTTAGAATGTTATGATCAGAAAATAATGGTGCGGGTATGGCGTCTATAATGGGCATTGCTATGTTCAAGCGCCCATTTTTGGAGTTGAAGAGTTTATTTAAGTAAATTGTGCGCGTACCCCATGTTAGAATAGGCAAATTTAAATAAGTAAAACAAGAGTACAAATATAAGGAATGTAAAAAATACGGCCGGTACACAAAATGTTTAGCTTGTGATGATAACAATGTTTCATGAGATTGTTTTTGATATACCAGCAATATGTTGTTCCAAGTTAGGTTTTCATAAATTATAACCCCTAAAAATTTAGTGAGATACTCTTTTAAAGGACACATCGTAAGAATGATGTTAATTGGTTGTGCGTGAAAAAAAATTATCACTTGAAGAAGGATTTCCAGCACCAAGATTTGCGTCATATGCAGAGTCCTAAAAAACCAATACATGTAATTGTTTTGACGCATTAACAGTTGTTATTAACGGTATTCACAAAAGCAGGGTAACATAACCCAGTGTTAATGTTAACCCGGGGTATCTCCAAAGAGGAGAACATAAATTTAACCACTGATCGTGGGGTTTAAACCCTGTTTAACCCTAGTTTAAAGTTACCTGCTTTTGTGAAACCGGCAATATTCTATGCTTTGCAAACAGGTACAGGTGCACTTGTAAGCAAAAATCTCTGACTTCTACATAAAAAATAGTACAAGGCACATTTTCAGGATAATAACTGTTCAATTTTATTTTGCAGTACTCATGAAAATGTTGCTTAACATAAACAATAAATATCCTGCAAATGCTGCTCTGAAATTGTTCTTTTTATGTGGAATTAGGCGCTTTGAGAAAAACCCAAACACACATCAAACTTAAATGATGTTTACGTGCATCAGTTATGTAACAAACTGAATATCTAGTTTTGAAAATGCCAAAACCAAACCATCTATGCGTTATAATCATTTCATCTTGATATGTGGACTCCCGTACAATTCCTTGGGCAGAGGTGAAAATTCAAGGAGGCGCAGGGGCTTCGTTAACATGGTTTTGTGAGAAATGTTTAACGACTGAAATTACACTATTAGTGGGGGCGTTTCCATACAGGAATGAATTGTAGTCGTGGCAAGGTGAGTGATGTTAAATGAATGGGGTTCCTCCAAGTAATCCGGTTGTGGCCGTGCTAATATTCTTTCAATTTCCCGGTTAGAATAGAACTAGTTGGGGACCCCTCTCCGACTTATTGGATAGGTCCAAAACTCCAGGGGGTACGAACGTATCAACGCGAACGACTACTACATCGCAAGGCCCGGATGAGAATAATGCGCCCTCACAAAGATGCATTCTTGGGATCACGCAATGCATTATCTGTGCAATTAGAATTAAAAAAAAAAACGTGGAAATTTGAACTTATCATGTCTTGTGTATCCCATTTTGGTTAGACTTTAATGCATAATAGAGTGCCAATACAGTCTTTTGTGAAGAGAATTAAATGGTTGATAACATTGGACGTATATAAAAAAGATGCAAAAATCGCCTCTAATAAGTATATTTCATTGGTTTATGGCTGACCTTGGCCTACCCAAAATATCATGTGCCCATGTTGGCCCAATTTTCTTTTTACTGATATGTAACTAGGAGCACCGCCAAAGAAACTAAACATTTGGCCAAGATTTTGATGGGACCGTGTTGGCGCATGTCATACACAAAACCTCCATAAGGAACCTCTTTAACATTGCGGAAAACTCAATTTGGTTGGGTAACTTTGGGGTTTATAATGCCAGACTTCAGAAAAATAAAAAAAAAATGCAGGACACAGAGAACCCACATATTTGTCATTTATTATTAGAGGGCTACTCCATCTTTACCATTTGTGCCATTTGATCCCCCTGGCTTGGAAAAGCAGAAGGGGGATTATGCTATCAGTCAAGGCAGCGTCGGCGTCCAACACAATCTTGTGTACGCGAGAGCATGCGACCAAAGGGTTATGGTGATGTAACTTGGTGGGTGGGATCGGACTGCATGCCCTTCATCTGATTAGATTATGGGCCTGGCATATGCTAATTCGGTACCTGATTTGGCATAAAATTAATGAGTAAATTTGGGGTATTTTTGCCCAAAAAAGCTTGTGAACAAAACTATCTGAAGATCCATAAGTCCGAGTTGGATGAAACTTGATGGAGGGGGGGGGAATCTGGTACTCAGCTGAGTAGGTTTAAGGTGGGGTTGTCCGGGTTTAAGGGGGTTGTCCAGGTTTACGGGGGCGGGGGGAGGTCCGGGGTTTAAGGGGCGTGTTGGGGTTTAGGGGGTTGAACGGGTTTAAGGGGGGTTGTCCGCGGGTGTAGGGGGGTTGTCCAGCTTTAAGGGGGTGTTGGGTAAGGGGTGATTGTTGGGGTTAAGGTGGGTTGCCGGAGTTAAGGGGGGTTGTCCAGGTTTAAGGGTGGTGGGGGGTTAAGGGGAATTTTTGGGTTTTTAAGGGGGTTTTGGGTGTAGGGGGTTGTGCACCTAATATGTGTATGCATGCGCAGACGTGCAAACATTGCACGCACATGGGTATGCTGCGCATGTGCGTATGCCGACGCGGACGGTGCACAGGGGTTGTTCAGGTTTAAGGGGGGTTGTCTGGGCTTAAGGGGGATGTTGGGGTTTAAGGTGGGTTGTTCGGGTTTAAAGGGGTGGGTTTCCGGGTTGAAGGGGGGTTGTCTGGGCTAGGGGGGCTTGTTGTGGTTTAAGCTGGGTTGCACGAGTTTAAGGGGGTTGTCCGGTTTAAGGGGGTTTTGGGGGTTTTTGGGTTTAAGGGGGGTTTGGGTGTAAGGGGTTTTGTGGCACTTAATACGCGTATGCATGCGGAGCCGTGCGCACATGCACGCGCCATGAAGGAGAAGAAAAGGAGAAGGGCAGAATGGGTAACTTTAGAAATAAAACTGTTAAAACAAAAAATAGAAAAATCACAAGGGCAAGGGACCTTTGCAGTCATCCTACATCGAAGCCCGTACCTCGCTACGAACGCGGCCTTCCTCCCCACAATAACGGCAACAAATCGGATAATTTAATGTCAAATAGGCAGTATTACATACATTCAGTTTCATGAGTACAACCTAGATATTTGATGGATCTTGCATCCCAACAACTGTCATTAAAGTACAGCGCCGCCCCACGTGAGCGCCACATGTCGCACTGTGTTGCATTTCAAGCATTCAAGTTTGGTGTGGCAAGCTGGTTCCTTGGTGGCACTTTAAGCCAGAGTACTCAGATTAGATCTTTCGGGAGCGCGGTTAGTGTAAAAATTGCTTTGTAAAAAAAGACATAAATTCTTTGATCAATATGTAACCTAGCACATCTGGGATTTTCGGAATATGTTCGTTGTGGAGAAAAAAAATCGCCCGAATTTTTCAATATAATTCCATTATCCATCAGCAACACAATCTGATTTAACCAATCAACAAACCACACAGTGTGTTTGTCTACATCCAGACCCTTTACCAAAAAATCACCCTCTGAAGGCCTGTACATCAGTCTCAAATTTACGCTCCGACTTCTACACCCACTTTTGTCAGTCAACGTAGTCAACTTACCTTTTGAAAATTGCTAAAATCATCAAAATGGTGCCCAACGCGGCTTGTCCCGGTCTGTGTTTACCATGCGTTTCCAATGGGGCATTGAAAAATTGGTGCTCGAACACTTGCTCATTTTGTGAGATGATTTATCGAGGTTATCTCATGCGATAGCTACCAACCTACCTCTTATTTTTCGATTCCGTTTTAGAATGTGTGAGGGAAGATATGCTTTGCTCAACAACATATCTTGTTTTGCCCCAGCTGGAATGACATGGGCCTAGCCTTATTCTTGAATTATTAATTCGTAGGATTTTCTTGTTGTAGAATTGTTTGGTTTGTTTCTCTCCGCACCACTCTCACAACAGTTCATTGATGTAGACCTGGTCCCACCGATTACGTTAGGGTAACATTGACTTGCCCTACAATAATCGGCAAGTGAAGACCTTTGCTCTTTTAAATTAAACTGGCCATATATTTGATTTTTATAGCAGCGTGAATCGCTTAGAACTTGTTTTTTGAGTTACAAATTTATTCTTTGTGATTAGGATGATTTGAAACAATGGCTGGGTGTGGTTGCTATCTGGTTCTTTTGGTGATCTGCATCAACGGTATTTTGATGATGCGAATTCTTTTTTGGGATCATATTCCAACATTCAGAAATATAAACAATATTTATCTCCATAAATTGCCACCAAATTAGTTACAAAACCTTAGAAACATTAAAAATTACCAAAAGATACTGAATTATGAACGCCAGTGATAAACCCTATAAAGGCTGGCTACTGATCCCAGCTTATTTCCATAAGGGGTATCATATACCCCTAATCACCCCGGGATTTGGAACTGAAGGCAGTTGGGAGGACACGCCATGGGGACGGGGGAACATAGAAATTGTTCGATCAAATTGGGTCGGACTTCAAAACTATAGGCCTTCGGGCCCCGCCCCCAGTTCCTCCTTTTATCCGAACCCGGGCTGTTATAGGCACGTACTTCGCGTTTCGGTGTCTGCTGGCACAGCCAGACGTTATTTCCGTCGCCAATATGTTTTTTTTCTTTATGTATTGGTTTGATGATTCATTTCCCGATTTTACTTTGGACTTACGCATGTACAGTAGCTGCCCATATTTTTCTTTCACAATAATTTAACACCAGTTGAGTTGGTGATTGAGTGCCAGCTTTTGCTAGGTTTCGTTTAAATGACCAGGAGGAGATTTATGATACAAATTCTCTGCAAATTTCACTGGATCGGGTTTATAGAACAACCAATACCCGGATGACGCGTTTAAAGGTTCATTAGAACACCAGGTTTTTTTGTAATTCATGAATCAGGGCGCCAGGTTCGAGTTGTGGGTGTTGTTTGTTTTGAGTGTTTGGTGTTGGGCATGGGGCGTGTTTTCTTCGTCGGTTGTTGGGGGGGGTGTGGTGTTGCTGGGCGAGGGGGTGTGGTTGTTGTGGTGCGGTTGGGCGACCTCCCGGGGGCTTGTTTATGGTGTTCTCCTGTTGGGGGCCTCGTTGGGTATGGGGTGGGCTGTGAGGGGTGTGGGGAGGGTGAGTGTTTCTGGTTTGTTGCGGTTTTTTTCCCCAGGTTTGTGCCGGGGAGGCGAGATGTGGCGGCTTTTTCTTGGCTTGAGGCGGGTTGCGGGACGGGTGTTGGTGGGTGTTGGAGGAAGGGGTTGTGGGCATTGGGGTGGGGGCTGGGTGTGTTGCTGCGGCCGTGGGGTCTGCCGTGGTTGGGGGTGTTGGTGTTGTAGTGGTGCTGTGGGAGGGTTGTGTGTCTGTGGGTATCTGTGATGGTGTGTGGCACGGGCGTGGTGGTGGTCATGGTGAAGATTTGGAGTGTTGAGGCGGTGATGGGGAGCGGGAGTGGGGCCCCTTTCCTTTCTTTCGGTGGCGGTGTGCAGTGGTTTCTGACGCGTGGCGTTGGGGCGATGGACTCCGTTGCCCGGTGGCAGCTTTGTTGGGTTTATTCGAGGTCTCTTTCCTTTTCCATTGCCCTTTTTCCCCCGTCCCTTTCTTTTTTCCTCCTTGTCGTTGGGATGAGGGGTGGGTGTTGAGGCCGCGCTCGTGAGTGTTTTAAGGCTTTTCTGGTCGGCCAGTGTTGACGGGTAGGTTTCTGTTGGGGGGGGATGGGTGTTTGTTGGAGGAGGGGTGGGGGAGTGGGGAGGGGCGGGGGTGTCTGTGTGTTTGGTTTTGGGGTTTGGCGCAGGAGTGCGTTGTGAGGGACGGGTTTGGAGGTCGGTTTCGTGTGGGCTGGTATTAGGGACTTTCGTAGCCGGCTGGCTTTTGTCGGATCGATGAGGCTGGTTGTTGGGGAGAGGGGTTGCGGGGGGCTTACTGTTTTTTTGAAGGTGGTGTTGGGCGATGTTTAGGTGTTGGGTCTTTGGTGACGGTTTTTGTTGAGGCTTTCCGGTGTTGTGTTGAGGTTGAAGTGTTGGGGCAGTGCGTAGTTGGGTTTTGTTGAGGTTTTGGTTGGCTGGGCGGCGGGTGGGGTGGTGGGGAGGGGTGGGGTGTTGGGGAGGGGATTTGTAGGGGAAATTGGGGGAGGGGGGAGGGGGTGTGTGTCTTTGAGGGTGGGATTATTGGGGGAGGGTGGGTGTTTGGGGTTGGTGTTCTTTTTGGGGTTTATTTTTTTTCTCTGGTGGGGCTGTGTTTCGAGGTTGGTGGGGTTGTGGTTGAGGCGGGTGGCGGTATTGCGTGTTTTCTTTTTGTGTGTGGGGAGGGTTTTCCCGGATGGTTTCGGTAGGCATCTGACGGTGGTGTTGTTTGTATGAGGCCGGTCTGGGCGCATGCTCTGTGTTAAGGGGAATTGGGGGTGGTTTTGGGGGAGTGGGGTGTTGTGGGATGTTAGGATTGGGGGTGGATGTGTTGGGGAGAGGGTGTGGTTTCGTCTTGGGGTTGTTGAGCGGCCCGAGGGCTGGGTGTCTGGGTGACCCGGTTGGTGGGGTTGCTTCTGTTTCTATGAGGTGGGTGGTGGGTTTTTGGGGTCTGTGGGTGTTGAGGGGGGTTCGGAGATGGTTTTTGGTGGGGTGTTTTGACGGGGGTGGTGGGTTGCGACCGGTGCGTGTGTTGGTTGTTGTGGGGGTGTTGGAGAGGGGTGGTGGCTGTTGGACGGGTGTTTTTTGTTTGGGGAGCGGGCCCTTTATTGTGGGGTCCCCTGTTGTTGGTAGTCTGGTGTTCGCGGAGGTGTGGCGGGCTGTTGTGGGTGTGTTGTGGTGGGGAGGTGCGGTTGGTGGCTTGGGTGTGAATAGGGGTGGGTGGGTTGCGTGTTGGGTTTTTTTGTAGGGGTTTTTTTTTCCTTTGGTTGGTGGTGTTGCGGGAGTGCGGATATCTGTCAATCTCCATTGTATCCTGTGCACACATTTAGTTGGGAACCACTCTTGTAATTGCTACCAGTTGCAAATCCTGGTGTGCTGCTCTTGGCTATATAGCGTCAGCGAAAGCATTGGCATTGACGACTTGTTGGTTCTGTCTGACCCGCCTGGTTTTTTTATATCAGGGGTCAAACTTTCTCCTATGGTGAATAAAAATTTTTTTTGGGCAGGGGGAGGAGTGAATCTGAGCCCAATAAGTTAAACAAAGCAAGATAGTCGGATGACTTGGTATATAGCATACACATGACACAATTACCGTTTTAATATTAACAAAATAATATAGCACAAATCTTTTAAAATATACCAAAAGAAAATGCACATAATATTAGGTAATCAATTTGTTTTCACTACTACATGTTAATTTTACTCCCTTTTTAAAAGGTTTTTTTTTTTGTATACACTACTGACAATACACTAAATAATTTTAGTGTGTTTGCTTGTATCCCTCTCTAGAAGTCATTTCTGAGGTGAGGTGGGCAGGGACCTTCGTATTGATGGGTGCTGGGAAAGGGGAACTATGGGGTTTTGGTCTGTGGAGTTGGGAAAGGATTGGAGATTTAAGTGGTGTGAGAAGGGGAGATGGTGTGCGGACGGCCAAAAATCGTTGGGTGTTGGAAGGGGGAAATGTGTGAAATTGGGAGGGAAATGAGTGATTATTGGCAAGGGGACCAGGGTTTCTTTGTTGGGAAGGGTGTGGAGAGGGGGTTGGGAGGGGAAGGATGGTGTTGGGAAGGGGCAGATGGGTGGTGGGAAGGTTGAGATGGGTGTTGGGAAGGCCAGGGGAAGGGATTTTTGAGATGGGTGGTTGGGAAGGGTAGATGGGTGTTTTGTTAGGAAGGGGAGGTTCTGGAAGGGGTTAGAGATGGTGTTGGGAATGGGACCGGTGTTGCCCGAAAGGGAGATGTTTTCACGAGAGACTGGGTGTGGTTTTGAAGGGGCGCTGGGTATTTGGATACGGGGCCGCATGGGTGTTGGTTTGAGTCGGAGGATCGTGGAGATGGGCAGTTGTTGGGAGCGGATTTGGTGTTTAGGGAAGGGGATGTGGGTTGTTTGGGATTTAGGGCTTTGGGTATTGGAAGGGGCTTTGGGTGTTGAAGGCCGGGTGGGTGTTGGAAAGGGGCGGTTTTGGTGTTGGTAAGGGGACCCTACTGTGGTGATTGGGCCGGGGGGTGAAGATAGGTGTTTGCCGGAAGGTGTGGTCCTGGGATGGGTGGTACTGAAGCTAATATAACTGAACAACATCATGTTGCCCACGCTTTCATGCAAAATTTAACTTGCGGTCTCTCATGGTTTGAATGGCTCCGATTGGTTGATATTACTTCCCCACTACACTGAGCTGGTGCATGCACTCAAGGCCATGTGACAAATTGGGTCATTCCATGTCTGATAAGATTGAATGTAGTGATTAATGCTGTCATAGACATTAACGTGTATTCACGATGTAATGTCCATGACGCAATGTTGTAATGTACTGTAGACGCTCATTGCATATTTGGCACGTGTTATGAGCTTATTGCCTTTTGTTAATGGGATGTCTTTGAATTAAACTAAAATCGGAATTTTGAAGTTATTAGTAGCAATTTATCATCTTAGTAGCCTTTTACTCCCAACCTACCCTCCAATTCCTTTTACTGAGGAGTGGCAGTAACAACCTCAATTAGCATAAAATGTCAATGGGACCATTATCGACATGTAAAGTCAAGGGAGGAACTAGATGGAAAATGAACATACAAAAGGTGTATCCCACCCCTTCAGCGACATTTGGCATTTATGAAAACGCTGGGATATTTGGCGGGTAAAAAGACTTTATTTTAAATTATTCAGTTTCAGATATGAATGGCCGGACAGTAGTTCTTCATCTTATCAGTGGAAAATCAATCTAATGTATGGAAATGCTTTCAATTTTTTGGGATGCCAGGGACCACTTATCGTTTTGGAATCGCCCACATCTCCGCAAAAATGACACACACCACAAAAAATGAATAGAATTGAAAATTGTCGATTTGTTTGTTGGTATTTCGATACTGATGAGACCGACATCAGTGATTTTATTCAACATACCAAAATACCCCAAACTCAGTGATTCTTGAACCCGCGAAAATCTGGATGCAGGAAGCCAAGTCTTACCTTAAAGACGTATTAACAGAGGTTATTTTCTGCGATGGGGATAAAATATAAAAATCGGGGATTTCACAATTAATCCAGGCTAACCGAAATCGACAATCTGGACAGGATCGATCATATAATTGCTGATTCTCTTCTCAACCATACGCGCAAATAAATAACAAAAAAGACCATTTGGAGTCAATTACATTGAACCAAAGTTTAATTTTCATACCTGATTTTGTAATGGAGCATTCTTTAAGATGCCTTAACCCCCGTCCGTTTCATATTACCCAGTGTACACAACTTTTCTCTCTTTTTGCCCATGATTACATTTAGGCATGTAACTGGGAAAATTTTTACATGCAACCGACAAAAAATTCACATTGCATTTGTCAACGTGGTATTTAATCGAGCTCTGGGGCTATTATTGATGGACTTTTCTCCTCCTTCCAGACTTTACATTCAGTTTGGCCAAAAATCAGTACTTTCTATTCTTTTGTAAGGGCTACACTGGATTATATTTTGTGAAATCTCTCAGTTGCACCCCCTTAAGGAACCCATTTTTAGGAATGCACCAGTATGGTGGCTTAATAATATTCAAAGCCATACAGCCTGTAGTAATATGTTAATCTTTCCATTATTTCCCCAACATCTGCAGATATTTGAACTCTCCAAAGATCAGTTGTGCAAATCCTTCTAAACATTTTGTATGCAGTTTTTGACAATTTATCACAAATGGGATTGCTATTTGCCATGGTAAAAAATGTATACCATAGCCAAATTTGTGTAGCAGTTACTTCACAAATGGTGAGCATTTTGCTACGCTAAATTAGGGAATTTGCACACTGACAAATGATGACATGTCTAAAAGACTGGCGTCTGGCTTTTGAAGCATACTGAAATGCTGCACCCCTCCAAAATTTCCCAATTCAATCGCACCATTTTTCGGCCACATGGAAAGGTGATTTTTTTGAGTTTCCGTAAATTATATCCCGACCCATCTGAACATTCCACCTTGTTTCTGACACCACTATGAATTTGGGAAACTTAGCAGAACTAAACTGTGTTTTATGCACGTGAATTTAGGTTTCCCGAATTCATAGGTCTGTTCAGAAAAGGAAAAGTGTCAGGAGGGTCAGGTTACGGAAAAGCAATTAAATGTCTTGATGTTGCCTAGAATTTTATAAAACTTTTGAGTAACTACAAATTGATATTTGTTTTTAATCGCAGTAGACATATCTCACATTAAACTTATCCCTACAAGGAAATGTTGCGGCTAGCCATGAAGGACTCAGCAATTCAGAGAAGGAGAGAAGAATACCATGTGAACCAGATACACGATTTATGCTAGAAGTCGATTTTAGAAAAGCAGGAGCGAAACCGGAGTTAGCCAGTACCCCGGATCGTTTGTGAGAAAAACTGTGCGGATGAGTATGGATTCGATGTAATTACAAATTTCCCATTCATCAAAATATTGCTTGCCGAGAATGGACATGCGGGGATTAACAAACCAGAGAATCATTGGTGAATGAAAGCGAGGAGATACGCTGCGACAACACGTTTTCCCCCCATTTTACATGTGAAGTGAAGAACCAGTGTCAAGGGATGTTCTTAAACACAATGACTATAACAGGGATGTGTGTACCATTTTCATTTTTGGTTTCCATTTTTTTTAGGTATAAGAAAAGTTTTCTCAGCTTCCCATTAACATAATAAAATTACATTTTACCAATTTCTTCTTTGTTTAAAGGTTTTCAGGAGATTAAATTTAAAAAACCTAACCCTTAGGCAGCCTTTCGCGCACAAAATGATACAGGCTCGCGTCATGTGGACTAGCGTGAAACATCGGGAACCTGCCATTTAATTATATCATTATTCGCACTCACTCCAAAATATTCTTACTTAGTTTGTCACCGACCCTTTGCACCTAGTGCTTGGGTATTTATGACCATTTACTAGTGAGTTCAGACTTGAATTACAAAATCATGCATTTTGTGCATGCAATGCCGAAAACTTACATGCACAAAATCAAATGGCAACATGGCACAATCATATGTTCACACATGCTGCATGGAAACCTTATAGCTCGACACAGTGGTTCACGACGATACTGTATTACTTTTGGGGAATGATGGGTCAACACGTTCATACGAATGCATTCAAAGAAAAGCTTTGGATTCCCTGGTAAAAGACAATAGGCTACAGAAGACTAATACAGATTTTAGTGACTTTTGCAGTTGAATTTTTAAGTTTTTTTTCTATCATGTTTAAAAATGCATGTAATATGAAATTGAAAATGAAATTGATATTTATAATTTACATGCACTCTGTGCATGTAGTACAGAAACTTTACATGCACACAGAAAAAGTTATGTGCATTTGTGAAGGTGGGCATCAAGTAACGAGCTCTGAGTACGAGTTAATCAATTTTGGGACACCTGCAAACAAACTGTAGGAAACCTACTACAAGGAATTGTGCAAGTCATGGAATGCGCACATATTTGCGAGACTCCCTTGGAACTCACGCGCCTTACGAAATATACACCTGGATACCCTGGCTTAAAAAGCAGGGGGATATGGTGACACAGATCCTCTGTGCGTGTGTTCCATTTTGTCTAAATGTCACTGTTTTGCATCTCCTGCTCAAATGTTGGAACCAGATTTACGCTCTTAAACTTGATCAGTAAAGAATCCCCCATAAAACGGGCCCATGGAATTTTGGTCAAAAAAGGTCCGGTAACTATTTGTTTATCTTGGAATTTAAGTCTGAACCTTACCAAACTTATAGAAAAGTTTTTTTTTTATGTCATGATGGTGGATACCTAGAATCGATTGTTGGGATGGTTGGTGTCCTAACTCTTAACAAATGTGTCCTCTTCCATACGCACTCGGTTCAGCTGTATGAACTGCCAAAACATAATGAGTTCCAACAAAGTGGGAGCATGATTAATTTTTACATACAATTTGTATCAAACTCGGTTTGATACTTGTCAGGTCCTCATGCCATCGTGGTGATTTTTTGTGATTGTTGCTCTTGTGTGACTAGGACAATGGATGGGGATGTGAAGAAGTATCAAACATTCTTTTTCTGGATGTGGAAAAGGCCTTATCCTCGAGAAACATCAACACATCTCAAATCTTAAGTGTAACCACTCGTACAACACGACAATTTCAATATCTTTGATGAATAATGGTGCATAGGGCCTGGGTAATTAGTGAGATTGGTTTTGCGTTCTGATGAGTGATTTAGTGAAGTAGTAATACAAAACGGTGCTTAAGGATTGGTATTAATTCTGCGTGGTCAGATGATTCATGGTCATGTGTGATCCCGAGTGTGATCTAGACAGCTAGCAGATTTTGAATCTTGTGTTCCAAGACAAATTGGTAGTGACTGAAGCCAGACAGAGCAAAGTCTTTCATTCATTTTTGAATTACAACTGAGGAAATATTATTACATAGTACAGTCAGGACAGAAGTTTTGCAGCAAAACAGAGAGATGTTCACTCAAAGTTCACTCAAAATAACTCGAAGTGGGATTTGTGTGGGTTTTGAGTGGGATTTGATTGAGGGGAAGTTAAACCAAAATGAGTGGGACATCATAGTGCACTCGGTAAACGTAGTGTTATTGATTTTTAGCCTGAGTGGGTTGAGTGGGGTTTTGAGTGGGAATGGGATTCTGTATCTTTCACTCAAGTCACTCAAAACCCACTATGGGCTAATTGGCAAGTTCTTTCTGTCATGTACTGTAGGACACTGAAAGCGGCAGGGTTGTCTATTTTTCCAGAAAATCAAAAAAAAAAAAGGCCCCATTGTTCCCCATGCCACATTTAATTCCAATTGCTTCTTCCAAAATTTAACATTGGTTTCCTCCACCTACGCATCAAAATTCTTCCCCAAATGACCATAGGAGACAAAAACCCTGACCTCGGGTGACCGAATAGCAAGAAGGGTAGATACCCTGGCAAGCAGATAATACGGGTGAGTAAAAAAAAAACTTGGTAGGCAAGGATTATTGGTTATCATCTGAAAGCTGGTTTCATTATCTTTAATTTACTGCAAAGATCATTCACATCGGTTATGTATAGACCGAGCTACAGTGTTTGAATCACGTAGAGTATGTAGGTTTAGTGCTCTGTCCACAGATTTGCATTGAAATGAACGGAGTTCAGCGAAGGAAAGCAGTGTCCAGAAGAAAATCAGGCTATTTACACTGCAGATTCTTGGAAAGACTGTAGCTCGGCCTATGACTTAACGATTTGGAAGGGATCTTGCCCGAGCAAATTAAAGATAATGAATAAGCTTTCCACGGATACCACATACGTTAGATATATAGTATTTAAAAATTCAAATGGCGGACACAATCAGGGTCAAGTTTTTTGACTCACCCCTAATGATGTACTTATATTTATAGGTTGTCAGCAAATTCAGAGATCCATTTTGGATGCAGTTACAATTAGTTTGGCAAAATGATCTTGATCTTGATAAAATAACTGAATATTTCTGTTTTCCCTTTTTTAACCCAAAATTAAAATTTAAAAAGTTTAGATTTTGATATCAATTCTGAACAATAAGCCTAGTATCTACTTGCCATGAAAATTTGGTCATACATGTATCTGTAAACCAGAGCATCAACGCGCAGTAGGCCTATAATCTGGATGCATTCAAAAGAAAACAACAATCCAGTTTGTAAAGTACCTTTATTATATTATTACAATGAGAAAATGCCACATTAATACAATTTTTGTTTATGACTTTTAAAGCCAGGTTTTGGCGTCTATATTATATACCAGAGTATTAATTCACAGCTGAGATGAACTTAAGCAAAAAATTTGCTTTTATATGTATGAGATACAAATGTTGCCTTTACTCAATTGCCAATATTAAATGGTTAATTCATGTCATACTAATAATTTAACGAATAAAATTATGATGGAACCCACCTAAATATGCCACCCTAATCTGAGCTTTTAATTTCTTTTTTTAAATCATGTTCACTTGATATGACTTCAAGTGATGTAGGCTTATCAATAGCCAATCATGGGTAGGCCTATGTAAAACTTTATGATTATAACAATGTATTTAGCCTACATGTACCAGAACACAAAATATGAGCCCTGGCCATACAAGGACACATTCTATGCATTATAAAGTTTGCCCTGGTTTGCAAGCAAACATATATATTTTTAGTTCAGTATACTTTGGTAAATGTGAGAAGTAGAATGAAGTGCAGTGGAAAAATCCTTCTTTTGATTATGGAAAAGAACTTTCCATATATAAAAAAAAAACCGGAAAGAGTTCCATATGTACCCCCCCCCCTTTAAAATTGTACAGGAAACAAATTCTTTTATTTATGGCCTTACACTAACAAATACCCTAACCCTAAGGCCAAAAATTAAAAAAAAATATTGCATGTAGAACTTTGAAGAGGGGTACATATGGCCCTTGCCAAAAAACAAAACAAAGGAAACTGGCTAATAAGATAATAACCTGATAATGGAATATCACATAGGCCTAATGTTATATTTAGGTGAAAATGAATTAAAAATAACATCTTTAAGAAAACTTTTAAAACTTTGTTTAACTTTTTATATCAATAACAGGTTCTTCACAATAAAAAACAAAACTTCAATTTTATTTAAAATTTATGTTCTTGTGTGTGAGTAGGTCTACAATATCTACATTTTGACTTGTTTGAGACAGATTATTTCATGTAAGTAGCTTTGAGGTAAGCATTTGCAGTTACAATAAAAAAAAAATTATAGCCTACTTGATTTTTCAAACAATGCATGCTACAGAACGGGAAAATAATAAACCTGCACCATACTTTTGATCATGTTAATAACAGCTCTCAATAGAATACATTTTCCTCTAAAATGTGATTGATTCCATAAAGTACTTTAGATGCTGATGTACTATTAATTTAATCTTTGGTTTATTTCTCTGTTCAAAATCTGTTAACTTGTTATCTTTTAATTCTGTTAACACTTCAAAGAGTAACATGTCAGGACAAAGTTGGGTTTTTAACCTAACTAAAAACATTCACACAATTGCAATACAACTTTCCAAGATCAAGTGTAAAATGAAATAGGTAGTAGAAATTAAGTTTCTTATTTAATATGACAATAAACTAGAGTGTGAAAAGACAAAATTACGATCTTATATTTATTTCTTTGTTTTTACATATATATAATTTGCCACTTAAATAAAGAAAACATAATTTAAAAGGGCTAAGGGCCTGATCATAGTTTTTGTGACCAAATACTATATACGAATGTATTCAAATTGGTAGATAATGTTTCAACAACAAATATCTTTCTGTGTGTTTGTTGATGGAAAAGGTTATTTTGACAAAAGTATTGTTCAGCTAATATCGCCCACAACTAGAAGTCAAAGATGAAAATGATTATGAAACATAACCACTGCTAGTGAAAGCATTAAATAAAAGTGAAATGAAAACAAGTATGGTCAAGTGAAGACCAATGGAATATACTATAGAGCTAGCCACAATGTCCAAGGACAACCCCAACTGTGGATTGGAGAGTGCTAATTGGAGTTGATAACATAACTATCATCTAGCACAGGTAAACTTTAAATTACTGCCAAGTGGTTATCGACTAGGCTGAAAGCAGTGGCCTCTCTAGGCCAGCATTGATAATGCCTGGCTTTCCAGCTTTCACACAGAATGCATATACATTATAGGACAACAGACCATTCAGAATTAATCTTTGCCTACCCAACACAATCTGCCAAAAAACACAAAAGTCCGAACAAAATGACCCAAAACGCAACATTGCTCAGAATTTTCAAAAAATCCACAACATAACTTTTAAAAGAAAGTCATTACTTTTGCATACCTGCAGTTTCAAAAGAATTGGACAAGACATTGAGAGACTAGTTATGAGATAATATGGGTTCAGACTCTGATTTGCTACGTGATGACAATAGCCTATATTATATTATAGGCTAAAAAAATCAATTTTGTATTTTGCCATAACGACAAAATTACAGCACAGCAGCTATTAGCCTATGGGACGGGGAAAAAGCAATGATCATCAACCACAAGACTTGGAATCATCTCAAATTTGTGGAATAAGGTTTTCTCAAGGATACTATATGACCAGTGAATTTAAAATAGAAGGTGTTGACGGTTTGAATCACAAAACTGCATCCAATGATTTCTTCAAAAAAAAAAAATACAGATTAAAAAAGAAATGCAATTTGACAGAAACAACAGGAAAAAAACCAAAACAAATGAGGATGGGTAATGTATTAACATTATAGGGTGGTGGCAAACCATATTGTGAGAAATGAAACTGTATGAGCGACTAAATGTGTTGAACTTTATTCTTGCGTCTTTGTGTAGTAGGGGGACGGTATTCACATACAGTACAAATTGTTTTGTTTGCTGAAGATTAAAAATGTATTTTCCTAATGGGTATGCCACAGATCTTTGTTCGATGCAAGGATTAAACAATGTTTTCTTCAATGAAGCATATTCTTTTGATTAAGAAATTTGTTAATCAAGGAAGCATGAACCAGTGTGTATGGTTGCTTCAGTTTGATAATTGTTGCTGAATTCTACATTTTTTAAAGATGTATTATGCAGGGGTGTGAAATTTTCTTCATTTTGAATGAAATTTTGTTAGTGTCAAAATTTTAGCTTTTACAGCCCGTTTTTGCATTTTTACACCTTTTTCCTCTTTTGTCCTCTTTCCTCATTTTTTGTCCAATGGCCTTTCCAGGTCGATGTTTTGTTTTAATTCACTTTTGTATTCCTAAAGGTAGAGTCTAATATTTCACCTTCCAATTCCAGAAGGAAATAATGTCCCCCTATGTATGAGTGTGTGAGAAGAGAAAAGTGAAAGTGCAGACATAAACCTGTAGTCCTATTTAAAGATCACAGTAAGTCACTCAACCAGAATGGATGGAAGTAGGTAGAATCAACAGAGACAAGTTCATTGGTCCTGGTTACAGTGCATGCACCTTTAGTGTCTTGGACCCCAGGCCCAAAAACTTTAATATTGTACACAATAATCACCTGTGTCTTGTTTGTGAGCTAGGAACCAGGTTTTCAATAAGAGGTATAGTCTGTGGTATCATTGCACTTTCTAATACTTGTTGAAGCTTTAGACGGGTTTGTCTTGTAGAGTGTAGTGGATTCGTTATTTACATATTGCGTGTAAAGAAACAAAAAATTGTATTAATTTGTTCATTGGTATCATAAGAGCTCAAATCCTTCCCAAAATGATTTACTGTATAACAACAAGGATTGCTTGTATTTTTATGGAACCTATAAATTGCCGAATCGGCTTGGTATAAATATGGTCTAATGAAGCTCAATTCCTGTACAGTGCGGCTGCCGTAAACTACAAAAGTGTTTCCCCTGTGTTTGAAAAAATGATATAAACCTACATGATAGGAATTCACCTTGGCCTGATAATTGTTATTATCCAATAAAACATTTGAGTTGGCCTTTTAAATTATGCAATTTTAAATTGAGATGATTCTAAAATATACAAAACCAATTTGTTGAAACTCTGGTTATAGAACAAATTAATTTCATATTTTGTTAATAAATTTAAAAATAAGTGTACTAATAAGTTATTGTCTCCCAAGTTTTATAATGGAATTGTAGACTTAAATTAACGTTAAATATGGTATGACCCAAATTAGTTAAATATGATGTGACCCAAATTAGTTAAATGGTGTGACCCAAATTTGTTAATGGTGTGCTCCAAATTATGCAACCCATGACAATGTCAATTAGGCCAAAAAAATGTTTGATTGTCCATAGATGACTTCTTGTTTTTTTAATGTCAATAGCAAACTGTATTGAAACATGTCTGTTTGTATGAATAAGTTAATCAAACACTAAAAATCAAGTTGATTCTTACTGAAAAATGCATCTTTGTACATATGAAACCCAACTAACATGCTAAGAAACTGTTTAAACATCTTTTTTACATTTCAGAAAGTTAAAATTGAAAAAAAAAAACAAAAAAAAAAACTTTTAGGAATTTTTCAAAATTAGGGTCGGTATTCTTTTGCACAGTAAAAGGAAAAAAAACTTTTTCCTGATTTTCAAAATTAGGGTCAGCCGGATGAGGACAATCAAACAATTTTTTTTTGCCTTATGTTGTTATGAGGCATTTTTGGGGTCACACATTTCATTATTTAATAAACCTTTAATATTTATGCCATAATATATGCCATTGTAGCTTAGACTGACATTTCATGCAGATTGTAGAGCAATCCATTTTGTAATTGTCAGTTGCTCTAATTATAAATTCAGAATTCAATAAAAATGTAATTTGTATCAATCAAAATATTAAAACAATACATTTTTTGTCAATATGGAATGTGAAAATCAATGTGTTATATTGTGTTACCGGGTAATTGTGACATAATTGAAGAGGATGCAAGCATGTGTCATTCTTTTTAATAAATTTGGTAACAATATTGTTAGAATGGAATGTCCACTCAATATGAGTGTGACTTGTCTGTGCTCTGTCAGGTGGAAATAATCTGTGGAAGAATGAAATGGACTGGCTGATGAATGGGATTCTGATATAACAATGGAGAATGCAATCTTTTAATTACACTAAGGACTGCTGGTATTGTCTGGAATGGGATGAAGATTTTAATTACCAGTAGTAAAAATGGTTGAGAGGAAAATGTGGTGCTTGGTTGGCCAGGATTTTTTGTTGCCCCCCCCCCAAAAAAAAAGAAAGCTATTGTGTTTGTGCAATATTTACATGTATAGAAATTTTAGATAAAATGAAAACTATGTGTAAGTGTAAATATGATCATTTTTTTCATTTTGTGTTTTTCCATGAACAAAAATTGCCTTCAAATAGATTTCTTTCAGCAATTTTTGATGACGGTATATAGTTTTCTCCTCTTAATGTCCTTGGCTGAGGCTGTTAACCTAATATTTTTTGGTAGTGATGGCTGATGAACTGATAAGTCCTAGATAGGAAATTGGTGATCATCAACGAGCAAATTCTTTGCAAATTAGGTGAATTTTGCCAATGCCAATTCAGATCTGCTCTGGTCCAAATCTGGCTGATTAAGATTGGTCTGATTAGATTAGCTCATCTGCTTAAATTGGCAAAGTATTTCATCTCTGTCATGCATAGCTCTTTCCTGTTGTTTTTTCATCAAAATATGATTTTAAAAGATTAATTTGATTAGAGGAAAAATATGAAAAAAATCAGCTTTATTGCTCCATCTGAACCAAGTCCCATGGGGGGGAATGATCTTTTTAATCACTTTTTTGGTCAAAGTCAAACTCAGTTCAATAATGTCTCAGAAAGCTTTGTTTTAAAGCTCTGCGGCATTGTGAGGCGATTGTTGCTTATCTGTAAATGTTTTAGTTCTAAACCACCCGGCATGCCATGAAGATTCTGGCATTATTCCTGAAATTTCTTGCAGGTAAAATCCTGAATTTTATATTAACCTCTGTGATATAGCATAGAACATCATTAACTTCTATATAGCTGTATTGTTGCATTAAAATATTCACCCTGAGTAATTTACATTTGGGTCAATTATTATTATAACAATGTTTATTTGTTTCATATTTTACATTTCTTACAGTCCTCAATACCAACCACAACAGCAACCATGTTCCATCTGTTGGTTTGACAGCATCAGAACCCCAGTGTGCCTACTGGAAAAAGGACGAGAAGGAAACGAGATGAGCTACGCAGACATACACTATCTAACGGCATCAGTGTTGACTATAATTTAGTAAGTACATCAGGATCCCCCCTTCATGTACCTAGAAGAATTCCCAACAGCAAAATAACAGGTCTTTAGTCATGACATAGAGAGCATGAGCCATAATATGCAGGGTGAGCTGGGGGTGAGCAGATCATGAATTCAGAAGGGGTGTCTAACATTGTATGAGTGCTGCAAACATGGCATACACATATAATTCAGGTTTCAATGATGAATATTAGAGGGTTGAATACACTGTTTTCTTATATTTTACTTTATTTGAGGTATTTAAGGGTCAATATTCTTAGTCAAAGAGTCAGTTTGGCTTATCGACTGACTGCTTTGTTCAAAACCCATATACATGTATTTCTATATTTAGGTGAACCAATTTTATTCAGTAGCAGTCGCTTCACTTTATCTTCATCCCTGACAGAAAAGGTCAAATATTTGACCCGGTTCAATAGTGGAAAAAAGCTTATTAGGTCTGTTCAGGAATTAGGTGAAGTATGTCCACGTTCATTTGCTTTTCCCTGATAGCGATTTCTTATTTAAGGTAGATAACCTGAATTGAATGACCTTACTTCACTTCATCAAAATCAAGATTTTTGAAATAGACAAAATATTGTAGTTTCCTCATTAATAGTTAATTTTAGGACCTGAGGAATGTTGGCTGTAGATGGTATGAGCAAAAGCGCTTTTCAAAATTGCACTCTTTTATGGGCCCATCATTGAAACACACTTTTGATTCAAATATCCAAATGTGAGCTCAGAAGTTGGCATTTCTGGTGTATTGTGATATACCTTCATGTGGAGCAGAAAACATAAGCATGATATGAAAACTCAGACCACCTCCTTTTAAAAAAGGTAGGGAACCCGATCCTGGTCGGAATTTTGCTCCCTCAACAGGAAGTAGCAGCAAAAACTTTTATTACAAAAATTTGGTTTTTAAATCGGGTCTGGCTGTTTGTTGACAATAGAAGCAAAAAATGTGTACTAAATGGCCTATACAGTGGTATGTTTAAACATGGTCAACCACATTTGGAGATTATTTTATTTCATAACAATTAAACATAAAAAAAAAGCATTTATTGGGCCTTAGATTTCACTGAGTTAAAGAGAAAAATATGAACTCCCTTTATACCAAAAATCTCAAGTTTGATGGAGAAATGGGGGTGGGGGGGTGGATGAAGTTGTCGATGGATTGAACGGTTAATCATTATCAAAGGCTTTTTACCAAGGCATTTAAGACAGGATCAGCTTTCCAAATAGCTATACATGATCGAGAAAAGTACAAGTGTGGGCTTTGTGTTTGAGTGGAAGTCTATAAGTCCTTGAGTTTGTATTTGGTCGTCTACGAAACCCTGGACACGGAAGGATTATGCCTGTGCACTCTATTCCGCCATTAATCACTAGTTTAAATTTCTTTATCATAATCATTATGCCATAAGTAACCTTATGTAAAAGAAAACTTACTGATTATTATTATTTTAATTTGTTAACCAGGACCTGGAAAATAATAATCCTTATCCACTTGGGAATGGATTCAAGGTTTGACTAAGGCACAAAATAAAAAAAAAAAACTTGTTTCTAGTCCTAACTGTTTGAAAAAAGGAGGAGGAGGGCAGTTTTTGTTTTTTTAAATTGCCGATCCAAGATGGCGGATGTCCTTTCCAAAAGGAACAAAGCGTCCCAAAATAATAATAATAAATTAAACACCAAATATAGAAAGTTACGAATAAATAGACTGCATAAGAGAACAAATTTAGCGGACGTTAAAATGTGAAATTTACTCCGATTCGATGATTTTTCGAGAAAATAAAAAATTCAGAAAAAGAAAAGAAAAACTTTTTTTGATGCGGCAGCCAAACCGCATGCGCGCGAGGACGAGAAGAATGAAAAGGATATTTTTTTACTGGGCCTAAGTTTTTGCAGGACCAAGGGTGAAAAAAATGTATGCAGTGGTAAGATATCATGTTAGCTTTATCATTTCTAGGGAAAGTGAGCGTGTGTCATAATTTTCACTTCTTAAAAATTAAAAAATTAAAATTTGTTTCGTTTTAAGGAAAAAAACACTTCTTTTAAAACTTAGGATGTCGGGGTGGGGGGGGGTGACCATTGTTTTCTGTATGAATATTAATTAGCCAGTTTTCATATTAACCATCAATATTATTTCATTTGTCAATTAATTAAAGAAAAAAAATTACTTTAATTTGCGTGCCAAACTTGTTAATGTCACTAAATATTCCAATTATTAATAGGAGTTGTTTATGTCCTGGTGTTATATGAGTGCACCCAAACGACCCAAAAAGATTTCTTACCTTTGTATTTGGTTCCAGAAATATTGAAGTGATGAAAACAAAAAGCGATTTTGATTTTGCTTAATTTCGATAAAAAACAGGCTGTTTGCTCCTATAGTAAATTAGGAAATTTCACAATTTTTGTACCAAAATATAATTTTAATGCTGAGCTAATTAATGGGGAATGTTTGAAGAAAGCTTTACATTAGTGCAAACACACCCAAAATCAACATTTCTCATTTTTGAGGGACACTTTAAATTTAAATATAAATCTTCATGTTGACATTCATGAAACAAAAAAATACACAGTGGCCGTACTTATCGTGAAGTATGTATTAGTGGGTGTTGTGTCTGTTCACACAGATGCGAACTCATGCCACTCTATGCATACAGTAAAGGGTTATAACCTTTTAAATCTTTCAATGCACCAATGCTACCCTTAAAGAATCACATTAGCACCAGAGCAATAAAACAAAACGAAATCTTAGATGAGTCTTGGCTATTGTGTGTATCAATATTTAATACCGGTCCCACAGTTACCAACAATGAATGAACACATCTGATGGCAACCGACTTCTGGTGTTTGGGTTTTACAAATTCAGTGTAGGTGAATCTCACTGATCAGGACAAGATTTCTAACTGCATTTCTGTGTGTGAGTGAGATGGCTAGTATTTAAGGTCCTTGTTGTCTCTTATTTGTATTGGCGTTCAGATACCAAGCTAATATTTGGAGATTCTGGAGGCAAACTGAAATCAGTAACGTTCAATGAATGGAGAGATAAGGTTATTAGATAGCCTAGTGTCCTTTACCTTTGCCCTCAACCAATTGGTTAAGGGCAGGTGTTTCGCCATTTCTTTTAGGGTAAGTACTGTGTACAGTTAATTGGTGTGTCCACAGGTGGCGGTAACCTAGTGCTTTGTGTTTGTCTCTTTGAATGTATATGATTTATAGTTGCAAACTCTCTGGCTAATTGCACCATAATAGTACAACACCAACATTCCCTCATACAAAAAATGTAAATATAGGGGAAGGAAATTGAGCAGAAAATTTTGTTTGGGTTTAGATAACAGTCTAATATTTCGAGTTTAAATTCTGGAGACAAATTTGAATTAAGTAATTTATGGATATGATAATGAAAGATCTTTGAATGGTATAAAATTTAATAGTCCTGAGATTTCCTGTGTCCCCATTATACCTTTCCTCTCAAGGAGGGCGGATAGGGCATGGTATTCAGTCAGGTGTGTTCTTTGGGTTAGTACTGGTACAGTTAATTGTGTGTCACGGTGGGGGCAAGGTATTTTGTTAGTCCAATTCTTTTGTGTGGATTTTGCATTTGACATGCATATTTGCACAAAAATATTATGAAAAACAAATGTGACCACCCCTAAAATGAAAGAATATCATAAAAAAATTAATTTGTTGAGAAATATTCCTGGGGTTAATGGCAGAAAACTGGGCCAGATATTCCCAAAGTGAAAATAAAGAATATATTAAAGCTTTTGTGATGACTGTTTCTGATTATTAAAGCTTTATCAGATTCATAAAAATATATACTGCCCAGACAGTGTATCATCAAGCTTATTTTAAATGTATGCATTGTTAATATCTTTCCTGTGTCCAATATCCGAAATATCAGTTTCCTTTGAATCATCTCTAAGATTTAATAAGCAACCTGCTTCATTAACCTTTTAGCGCTTCATAATAGCTTTATAAGCTTTCCTGATATAGAATCTATTATTGATGTCTACCTGGAGAACTAAGTAGTTAAAATTTCAACAAATATAAATTGTATATGTAAATATACGTTCTGATGTATCCGATAGGAAAGCGATGAACACCTTACGAACCTAACACCATAGATGATAATATATCGCTCTTCTCCAACCCAGTCTTGTGGCTCAGTGGTTAGAGCGCAGTCACTAGTAATACAGAGGTCGCCGGTTCGATACGGCCAAGCGCATATGGGTTTTTTTCAACATTGTGTGCGCTGGCCATCTCCAGGGAAAGATTAATAATAGTCACCTTGTCTACCTGGAAGAACTAAGTAGTTAAAATCAAACAAATATAAATTGTATATGTAAATTACCGATTCTGATGCTATTCCGCAGGAAAGCATTGAACACCTTCCGAACCTACACCTTTAGAGAATACTATCGCTCTTCTTCCAACCCAGTTGTGGCTCGTTAGTTAGAAGCGCCTTCATAGTAATACGGAGGTCGCCGCCCGCCCGAGCCGCACGCACCCACACATTCGAAAAAAAAAAAAAAAAAAGTTCGGCCAAGCGCATAGGGTTTTTTTCAACATTGGTGCGCGCATCTCCAGGAGGAAGAGTAAGAAAATATCATCCTTGTCTACCTGAGACACAAGTAGTTAAAATTCAAACAAATTAAAATTGTATGATGTAAATATACCGTTCTGATGCTATCGCTAGGAAAGCGATGACACCTTCCGAACCAACTAACACCTATAGCTGATAGCTATCGCTCTTCTTCCAACCCCGTCCTTGTTGCTTCACGTTGGTGAGAGCGCCGTCACTAGTAATACGGAGGTCGCCGGTTCGAATCCGGCAAGCGCATATGGGTTTTTTTCAACCTGTTTGCGCTGGCCATCTCCACTCCAGGGAAAGATTAATAAATATTCATCCTTGTCTACCTGGAGAACTAAGTAGTTAAAATTTCAAACACTATAAATTGTATAATGGTAATATACCGTGCTGATGCTAATCCGCTAGGAAAGCGATGAACACCTCCCGAACCTAACAAACCTATAATGATATCTATCGCTCTCTACCAACTCATACTTGCTGGCTAGTTTAATTGGTAAGTGCGCCGTCACTAGTAATACGGAGGAGGGTCGCCGTTCGAATCCGGCCAAGCGCATATGTTTTTTTTTCAACCTTGTTGCCTGGCCCGATCATCTCCGGGAAAGATTAATAAATATTCATCCTTGTCTACCTGGAGAACTTAAGTATTAAATTTCAACAAATATACTTAGTATATGTAAATATACCGTTTCTGACTATCCGCTAGGAAAGCATGACCCTTCCGAACCTACACCTAGATGATCTCTATCACGCTCTTCTTCCAACCCAGTCTTGTGGCTCGTTGGTTGAGCGCCGTCACTAAGTATACGGGAGGTCTCCGCCGTTCGAATCCGGCCAAGGCGCAATGGGTTTTTTTTTTTTTTTTTCACACTAAAAAAAACTATGTTGTGTCGGCTGGCTGGCCATCTCCAGAGGAAAGATTAATAATATTCATCCTGTCACCTGGAGAACTAAGTAGTTAAATTTCATCTATTATTAGAGTTATACATCTGTATGCCTTTTGTTTAATTAGTGATGACAGGGTTGGGATATTAATATTTATGCACCCCTCTTGCCTTGCCCATTGGTATCACTACAATATTGATTTACTTGATTGTTTACCATTCTGGCTTTTATTTTAGTGTAGAACTAGAATTCCTTCAATGCATTAAAACCGATATCAATATACATTTTGATGCATGATTTTACTGACACATTCCCATGTAGTTTGGGCTGTAGTGCGTGCTAATTTCACCACCACATAATGAGGTTTTTTTAATGAATAAAGCATTTGACCTGTATTTGAGAGTTACAGGATGAATGGAGCTACTAATCTTGAGCAAGGTAGAGGGTATGACACAGCAGATTTTTTAAAATAACTTTTATTTTTTTTATTTTTTTTACAAAAAACAACAAACAGCTGCCATGTAACGCGGCCATTTTTGGCAAGAACTGATTGATTTGGGGGAAAATTTAACAAAGAATGTTTTACAAAATTGGATTTTTTTTGCGATTTCAGTGATTTGAGGGTCATAATTTGCATGCTACAGAAATAAGACAAAAAAAGAAAAACACAGATTTAGATTCAGCTTTTTGGACAAAAATGGATTGATTTTGATAAAAACAGAATGAAGCAATTTTAACATTTTTTTTTTTTGCATGATTTAGGTGATTTTTCAGGGTCATAATTTTTCAAAGATAAAATGCACCTGCGACCCCCCTACTATAAAGTTCTGCCCATCTGTATAACAGGGTTTTATGGAAATGATAATTCAGATTGTAATCTTTTTGTTCTTTTAAAAAATAAAAAATGAGGATTGAGTTAATGATGATCACAACTATTGTAGTACTCTCCAAAAAGATGTAATTAACCCATGTAGTGAGATTTGTCATCGCAGGATGACTATTTCCTTAGGAATTGAGTGAAGTCAATTCTTAAAAATATGAAGTGAGCAATTTTTGAATATTGGTGGACCAATCACTGACCTTGGAATAATTGGACAATGTCTTATAACTCATAATAAGCAGGGAGCTACAGGGAGCTTTTTGTGGTTTTTGCATTGTGTATGGGCGTGATTGCATGTGTTTATGTGTGAAGGGTTATTTTTCTTATATTTTAAGTTGCAAGATGTGTAAATATAATACCCTCAACCTTGCACAATATTAAAATGAAATTTCAATTGAGATAAGTCTATTTGTAAAAGGACAAAGGAATTTGTTTTATATGGCAGTGTACATAACATGCCAAATCGGTAACTTGTGCAACCTGATTCAACGTTTTCCATTCATCAACCATGAGATAAAATCTCTTTCAGAAATTGCAATTTGAAACAACTCCCATTTTGTGATGTGTGGCAGAAACATAAAACCTAGAAATGATTGGGCCAACAATATATGTTACTGGTTTGGTTAAGCATGCTGCATATATCAGGGTTTTTCCCTTGAAATATCTGTGGAGAGGGCATTTTGGAAACTGGAAGCTGAAGAAATGCCAAATTTGCTAGGATTGTAAAATGTAATTAGAGGGGGACGGCTTATGCATTGTTCTGGCAGAATCTATGATTATGGCCACTCAAAACTCTCAAATAAAGACTGAAATACATCAGCGCTCATTTCACTGGTGTCCATGTAAACACGGTCACCTGTGGTCTATTGGTAAATCTCACGCCTATTTCAATGCTCGCCAGTTTCTCGAGTGTATGAAAAGGATTGCAAGATCTAAGATAAATGGAATAACAGTTAAGATGGTTACCAAGTGTTAATAAACAATAACAAAAGAACTTAGCTAGTCTTTTGATGAATAAATGAACCATGAATTTGGAATTAATTTGTCTATACAAATTTTCTGTTAATTATTGGAGCTTAACCGGGTATGAAGAAGTTTCTCACAGATATCAAAGCTTATGGTGTGGGAAAATCAGTCACTGGAAAATGTGAATGTATTGCTTATAACTGTGTTGATACATGTGATTAAGAAATTACTGGACTATAGTTTAGTGAAAGAAGTGGTATGTTTGCCACCTTATTACTAAAAAAATAACAAGTTAAATTTGCATGTTTTTTAAAAATAATACAAAAAGTAATAATATGTGAAATTTGATTTTTTATTGATGTTTCGTGTTTCAAGTTTTCCTTTTTTATTTTTTGGGTGTATTTATAATCAGAACTTGTTGCTTTGTTATTGCACGTACAGTGTATATTTTTTTAAGAAAGAAATTCACCCAGGGGTGTTTGGGCTTATCAACCCATTTTGTGTCGTCTGCGAACCAAGCGGCACATAGGGGGTCCTTGGTTTCTGTCTGTGTGTGTGTTCGATGCATATCTGGTGTGTTGCGCGGTTTGTGTATTGTCTGGGTAATGACCGAAAAATGTTAACAAAAAGCTCTTCTGGGACAGGGCCTGGCAACATAAAGGGCCTTTCTCAACACCATGCAGATCAGGGTTAATTTAATCTTAATCCGTTTATATTTCATTTTATTGCAGTTAAAGCGAATGAAACAGTTGGAGCAAGAGCGTGATGTCTTAATACAGGGTCTTGAGGCCAGTGGGACAAGGGCAAAGAGACTGGTATCAGACACAGTTGGCTAGTGTCAAGGAGAAAAACAACTACATACACAGGGGACAGTTAAGCAGTGGGGAAAGAGGTAAATTCATGATAGGATTTAGGGTTGAGGGTTTGGCTTGGCATGGGGTTTTGATTAATTCAGCATGATAGGATTAAAGGTGCAACGAGAGATTTCAGAGATCAGGTGTCAGCAAAAAAATTGCAATACTGACTTTTTGCCCTCAGGCTGATGTAAAGATTTCCATAAAAATAATCCCCATCTGAAAGGATTAAAGCTGAAAATGTTCCTTGTGACCAAAACTTGTGAAATTTCAAATTTTGTATAGGAGTAAATATGAAAATTTAGCCTAGGTTTTATACTGAAATATAAGCAAACAAAATCACTTGATTTCTCTTTTGAGACATTTTGTAGCCAAATACAAGGAAAGCATTGAGTGTCTTTCTATATATGAAATTACTATTATTACACAAATATTTGGGTGCATAAAATCAATGTTGCACCTTTTAAGCTGGGGACGCGCTCATTATACGGTAATTACATGCTCATTTATTTCACACGGGTCTGAAAGGACCCTTTTGGGAATCGTACGTAACAAGTAGCTTCATCATATGAGTACATTGAATACCTATTCAGTCTACCCTGCCTGCATGGATATCATATCAACAGGCCTCAAACCAGCCCTGGATTTCTGCCTGGATGTTAAACACACTATATGCGTGTCCAACGGTTCTACACCAGCGTTTAAAACAATGTGATTTCTTACTTCAGTGTAGTTGGGACGTTACATAAAATAAAATTAACCAGGCTCTGCTAAAAAAAAATCCAGAGATGCACCAACTCCTCCCCCTCTATGCACAACAAAGGTGACAGCTAAGAGTTTCCCTTATCAATTCTGTGCCTTAAACTGAAGCTTTGTTGCATTATGCACATGGGATTAGATCAGAGTAGCCATGTTCTAGGTTTTTATTAGTGATGAGACTCCAACGTTACAGTTACTCTCACACAATTGTATGTATCATAACTGTATCCCTGCAAAAAGATATGATATAGAACTTAGAGTTAAGAATTACATGTAGACATTTGAGTTATAGTTTTTTAATGTATTTCTTGATCCAGGATCCAAGTTCACAGAGTCAACAGGACAGGGTAGCTTTTCAGGCACTCAGAATTGTGGAGGTCAACAGACAGCTTGCAGCACTTGTGGACAGCTCAGATAAGGTAAGTTATCTGTGCAGACTTTGTACAATATATGATAAATGTGCATTTTTGTTTTGTAGCACATTTTCATTTTTATGGGCCAATACTTGGATATCCTTGAAAAAGTCCCCCTCCTCCAAATTTAAGTTGATTCTGTAGTGTGTTTTCATGTTATGAGTAAATGTTTGTATTACAGCATCCCGTAGATAATGCATCCTGTGGCAATCAAGCAAAATGAAACAGAAGTTGCTAAACAAGTTTTGAGATATGGTCCAAAATAGCTGCAGGGGATGAAAATATAAAAATTGATTTCCTTCCAAAATGGGTCAAAATAATGATTTTTTTAAAGCTATTATTATTGACTCAACTACAAGGTGTAATCAGCACTCGAATTAAGCGTGAAGTTGGCCACTGCGGCCATGGCCAACAGTGCCCCGTTGAATGGCCGTGATGCCCACTGTAGTTATAATAACAAACTGTTGGAGCACTAAGGATATGAATGGGGAGATTATTCCATAGTTTGGGACCAGCCACTGAGAAGGCCCTGTCCCCAGCACATATGCACATCCTAGGAACTTGGAGGTTCAACCCTTGACCAGAGCGGGTGGTAACTGAGCCAGGGCGGGCTTTATTCACCACTAGACATTCGCTCATGTACCGGGGACAAAGCCCATTCAGTGCCTTATAGTTCTGTCAAAGTCAAGGCCACGATGGCCGTGCCCTATTTTCACAGTGGCCTTGTGCCCCTCGATGTCTTAGATCCTGATCACAAGCAAAATGTGCGGTAAATAATTATAAAAGTATGCTGAAATAAATTTTTAACATGCTGTTGCTGTTATATTATACACAAGTGTGCGATCATCCACGGTAAAAGCCGTGTTTTTCCCTTGTGTGGCGAATGGGGGTGTGTCCCTTTTATCCAATCAGCGTGCTATTTTCCGAGGCGTGTGCTCTGCCATCCAATCACATGCCAGGTGCGGCTAGGATGATGTAATGTAATGTTTACCGGAATGCATAAACTAAAAATAGATCGATGAATAAACCAAACTGTCACCTGTACAAACTTCAAATTGTGTTTTGGCTTTGGTGCCCCAGCACATGGCTTTGATGCCCCTCAAAATTTGCCCTTATCCAAGGCCATGTGGCCTTGCCCCAATTTTGAAGTAATTCGAGGCCTAAAATTGTCTCTGTTCTTTGTTTTTAGACATTGTCATTGAAAGTAACATATCTTGGGATCCTTATGTCCTATTGTCACAGGGTTTTCACTAAATGAAAGAGTAAAAACAATGAATCTTTAAGAAAAGACAACCTGATTTTAACGGTAACAGATATCACATGTCTGTAGCAGTGGCAGAATCCCGCTTTTTGTGGGCGGGAAGGGCACATATTTTTTGGGGGGAGCATTAAAGTTTGTTAGTACAGTAGGCCTATGTTGCTTCCCTGTTATATTGGTGCAGGTGCAGAAAACCACGAAGTGGGGGGGGGAGATTCCCCATGGGGGAAACTTGCCTCTTCAGGTTACGCCACTGGTCTATAGGCCAATGTTTGTAAGTTCTGTTACTTTTATAGGACCACAAAATTTTAAACAATTTCGATCTGTTCATAAAATAGACATAAATGCATTAATTAGTTAACCGAATTGTTCAGATGAGACTCGATTCTTTTTTTATGGCAAGTTCGGGATAAGACTCACTCACAAATACCCCGAAATTTAATTAAAACCTTTTGGCATGTATTTCAAATTTTTTGAAATCTCTTGAAATTTTCATTTAGAATTTAAATTAAACTAGAATTCGCGGGTCTCGGCTTTCGCGCCGCTTATTCCAAAGAAATATAAGCTGGGGGCCGCCCCATGACCTTGGACCCTGGCAAAAAACCCCTTGACCTTGATTCATTAAATATGAGGGATCGCATTGGGGAAACCTATGACAAAGTTTGGTTCCAATTGAAGTTCAAGGTTTCAATTTAGATCAATTTTACTTTTAGCCCATTTTTCAACTTGACCCACATGACCTTTGAACCTTTCAACATGACCCTTGACCTCATCAAACATATGAGGGATCCCATTGTGCACCTATGACAGAAAGGTGGTTCCAATTGAAGTTAAAAATTAAAAAAAAAAAAAGGGTCAATTAAAAAAAAAACTAACAATTTTTGACACACAGTCCACCAAATCCACCCACACACATACACACACACATTCACACGCCCACACACGCTTGCTAAGTGTGCCTGCCAGCTATAGCTGGCGGCCACAAAAAGTGGGATTGTGTTCTTGCAGTACATGTTTCCTATCTGTTATGTAGAATTCTTAAACTTCAAAATTGGTTAGATCATCATGTCAATAGAAATATTTTTTTCCTCTCCTTAAAAAATTCAAAGGGAAAATCTAGCACTATATATGTGAATACCAAAACCATTTCCCTTATTCTTTGTCTTCAGGGTTTCCCAGATCAATAAAACCTGGCTATGCGAGGGCATCACTCAATCTATTTACCTGTAGACACCCGATTCCGCTTCAGTTAAGGGATCAAAATCGAATGTTAACAAAGGTGAGGTTTTTTACCTCTGTAACATATAGGGCGGTCTACTCATCCGGGTCACTTGCTGATGATTAGCCTTTATCATCGGCCTCGTTTCACAGTATCACTTCGTGACACACCACTGCGCATCTTTTAATCTTAGTTTATCGGAGGTGAAAACGTGACGTCACTCCTGAACAATCTTCGATTTGAGGCCGTTTGGCACTGATGGACCATTTCTGTGTTCTAGCATGCAAGTGAAAACAACTCGGCATTTTAAGGGTGCTGTTATTTCCTAACTAATGGATACCATTCCAGTCGCCTGCGTATCATTCAGAGTAAAAATATGGCAACATTTTATGCCAGTTTAACAACAAACTGTCGACCTGGAAAACCCCACCGCAAAATGGCTGCCCCATAACTGTGGACTCATGTAGACCGCCCTACTAGTGCTGTAACCCATGTGATATGACATGATAGATATTGGCACGCTGAAAACAAAACATTCCTCATTCTGTAACCTTAGTTGTAAAATCTGTTTATAACAATTACAAACACGGTGATTTTATGTAACAAATTTACTTGAACTTTATAAATTGGATCAGTCCTGTTATGTTCCTTTCCAGTACCACGTATGGGTCCTGTTTTTTTAAGGGGGGACACATTTGCGTCCATATCTTTGGCTTTAATCACAAATTTTGCTTCTTTTACATGTTTGATGGTTGTAGCTCAATAAGTTTACATCCAAGCTATACACGAAGTATACATTTTAGTTTGCATGTTCTAAAGATTCAAATCTGCAAAGTCTGGATGAATATCCAGGGTGTGCTAAATTTATATACAGGGTGATACAAAAAGAAAAGTCACAAAAATGAAATTCTTAAACATTAGATCATTCTTCCACTCTAATAAGTTAATATTTTGAAAATAACTTCATATTTAAAATTAAATAGAAGATCTTTCGGGAAATAATCTAACTTGGCAACCATTTATCAGGCTATTGGACTATACAGGGTGGGGTACAAATGAAATGCTAAAACAATTCCATTACAACTCTCCTCCCCTCTTCAACAACAGTAGGCCAAAAATAGCATTAACATCACAGGTAACAAATTCATGCCTTTAATTCTCTGAAAGAGATATTACAATATAATCATATAAAGTAAAGATTTTTGGTTCATTTTCATTTAGGGTGGCCCCCAAAGTTTATGGGTTAAATACACCAACTAAATATTCTACCAATTGTTAGCAACAGCTTTGCCATGTGACAAATTTTTCTCTGTATAAGCATACTCTGTGCTCTGCAAGTCATCAAATTATTTTTTATCCATGAATTATCTTTTGATGTTAACGTCAAATGCCAATAAATCACCTCAGCATAATAATACAAATACGGGTTCATTGGTGGTAAAAAAAATGGTATGATACCTGCACATTACTGTAGATAATGCAGTAACATATGGTACATGTAAGTGAATGATCCTATATGAAGTAGCAATTTCAAATTGAGAACAATGAAATGGCCTGCAGATAATTTAATGAACAGTTCAGTTTGGCAATTCAGAAAATTTAAAAGCTTGTTACATTGTATGTGGATTCATTCATCACCGTATCATTGTTACTGTACTTTGCAGCACTCTGCGCATTGCATAGATGCTAGTTAAGGTTCATTAAAAGAATTTACCAAGCTTGTATAATACTTTGCAATTAAAAAATTTAATGTTTTAAGGGTTGTTTTACAATCAGGGTACCTCAGCTGTCTCATTTAGGGTGAAAAATTAAGTCTCATGATTCTTTCAATATTGATGTTTTTGTATTGTAGGCAAGTCAAGAAGTATTAATTCCAAAATTTTGCGGTGTTCGTCTTCGTGAACAATTTTTATGATGATGAAATGTTACATTTTTCGGAGAGGACAAGCTTTTGACAGAACATTTCATTCATTTCTACATTTGGGGTGAAAAAACAAAGGTGCTTGATTATTTTCAGTATTAATGTTTTTGTATTATAGATAATTCAAAGAGTGTGTTTCCAAAATTCAGAGGTGTGAGGTCTTCGGGAACAATTTTTATGGTTAGTGAAACTCATGTTTTCGGATAGGACAGATTTTGACAGAAATTCCCTGACTTCTAAACATTTGCTCATGTGATACAGGAAAACTTAATGTGTAGCCACCAAGTGTTTATTACAAATGTATATAACGTAAACTAGAGTTTTTACAGAAAATATTACAAATCAATCTGCAATTTTAGTTTGAAAAGGTCCATGGACATGGCTGAGTAGACATTTCCTCAGTTCTTACATTTTCTTACTCAAAACGTATCCTGATAATAGTGCAACACAGCTTTTTAAAAGTGCACTCGGACAAACATAAAAAAAAAAAAAAATGTGTTCTCTAAATTTCAAGGATAAATATACCCAAACTGGCAGGCCTTCTCCTGTTTTCGCGAACGCGTATCAAGATGCTGGAGTTGGATTTGCCCCGTTTAATGACGTCAGGGTAACAAGTTGTAAACAAAGCTCACACGTGGGCTAACCGCAACGCACACTCCAGATATCTCTCCTTGTCGGTTTCTTTGTCGGAGAACTTGAATAAAGCTATTCTGTTCTGATGCTCCTTGTCGGTACGGTCCCGCTAGTGGCACGCACCCGTCGACAAGACAGCACATTATAATCGTAATTTTAAAGCATCAAACAAGTAAATTAGCAATAGGATACAACACGTACGACGCAGATACGAGAAGTCAACTGTGTACGTATGCAAGAAAACGGGCTATGCGCACGTCCGTTCCACGATGACGATCATGACGCATATCGCGTACCGCGTATTTGTTAATCGGGACGTCACTTTGGGTCATCGCTTGCCAGCGCGATAATTACTTTCATTTTGGAATTTCCTTTGAACGCTTGTCCAAAAACACATTTTTTGGTATTATTTTATGCCCAAGTTTTATCAATTAATATTTACGGTTTCTTAAATTACTCCTTCATGCAGATTTTACATTGATACCAATACATAATATGAATGAAACAATTTTTTGGTGGTATTCTAAGGATGTTTAAAGCTGTCCATGGACCTTTAAGCTTTATTAGCCTAAATATGGAGAGGCAATTTGGACGGAATTTACCACTAAATTTCAAATTGACACCACATGTTACCAAATGGTCACATTCTTTTAGATTTCTGGAGATTATAACCTGGCTTCAAAGTTATTCCTAATGTTGAATGTCTTTTTCAAATGTTCTTATGACAGTGCTGAATCTATTCAAATATTAACCTACATCAAATGAGCAGTGATTTAGGCAATTTCCATACATATGCACATATTTTTGTTAGTCATCAAGCATTTCAAATTGTTTCTTTCTTTGCTGCTGTAGGTGGTCTTTAAGTTGGCATAGTACCAATTATGTAAAAGTACAGACATGTTTTTTATGGGTCACATTGAAGTGCTCAGCCAAGAGGTACCCTGACTGTAAAACAACCCTTAAACTTAAATGTACAGATGGACAAACTTTAGGAACAACTCAAATTACACTGTATCTGCATAGATTCCCATTGCAAATGTACACACTGCAACCACATCCACCACAACCGCATCCACCTCCACCCCTGGCTAATTAACTTTAACGAGCTATTGAAGCTAATTAGTTACTTTATTTGGTGTTTATTCTTAATATCTATAAAGACCAATAAATTATCTTTAAAATCATACCAACATATGACATTTCATTGGATAATAGTAAAGAAATGAAGAAAATTGAAGCAAGAAACCTTTTTCATGTGACAAATCCACCTTTTTTGGGTGCCCACGTTAAAAAACATGACCGCATGTGTATCCTGTTAACACATACACACTGTAGCCATGTTATATCATCTCATGTCACACTGCTAAGAACCATTGAAATTATATGCCATGTCATGTATTTAAGAATAATTAATCAGGTGAGTCTGGAGGGTGAGAATTCCTCCTTGTTAAGCCAAAAAAAAATCTGTTTGAAGCTTCTCCGACCCGCCCAAATTGGGTGGGTCGGCGGTCGGTCAACTTTTTAAAGTCCAACCGTAGCGCACGTACACCACATTGCAAAAGTGACGGATACTTTTTAACTATTCACCCTGTTCATAATAGGCAGATCAGTTGGACCTATCCATGGCTCTCACCAGGCTGTAGCCTGCTAAGATATGTCAACGTGCAGCTGAATGGAAGACATGCGCTCAGGACAATGAGGTTCAATTTGAATAGAAATGCTGAGCGTGTATCTCCCATTCCCCACCTGTTCCTTGACAGATTTTAGCAGTCTGGTCCGAGCCGTGTATAGGCCGTCCGTACTGATCTGCCTATTGAACTGAGGACAGGGTGTGAAGAGTTTTCAGTAACTATCACTGTTACAATGGCATTGTAGTGTACACTATGGTTGGACTAAAAAAAAAAAGCGACCGACCGCGTCCTGGGTGGGTCGAAAAGGGCAATAAAACATTTTTTCAGGCCTTGTAGACACAGTGAAGTAAATTGGTAATTTTTTGTGGTGTCGGTTTGCTTGCCAAGATTATGTAATTGAAAATTTAAGAAAACACCATACTCCACCAACTTGCAGGCCTCTACATTGACCAATTTTGTTTCTTTTTGTATCTTAATAGGAAGTCACACATAAAAGCGAATGCATCACCAAACTAGAGCACAGAGAAAGCCACGCTGATAAGACAGTTATTTGACGTCAGGGGTAAATCACAGCATGCCAAGAAACTCCAGAAGAAACATCCCCATCTCCTATGAACATGCAAAAGATGTATTGTGTCCAGGTGTCGTTATAGTTGTCTTTGTTCTCGCTTGGAAAGTACCTTGATGTTGACCTGCGCAAACAACCACATTATGTTGTTGTAATGACTGACGAATAAACAACTATGTTCAGAAACAAATGCAGTCACAAGCTAACTTCCACTGAGAGCTGGGAGTTACCGTTAAATTCCTATCCGTGTACACGGTCTGTACTTCCGTTCGTTAAAACGTTTTAACCGGTCAATAAACAAGTAACGACTGCCGAATTTGGCGCTTCCCGCAAATGCAATTCTTGCACCATAAATCGTTCGTAATCGGGTTAGCCGGCTGTTGCATTCGATCATAAATATCTATTGACATAAAATGTTGTTTTGAACTAACTATGTTATGTTTTAATCCAAAATAAAGCAGCTGAAAATCCCAAAGATCTTCATAACGACGAATCAATGTGGGAGCTTCCATTAGAGCTGTCATTTCCTTTTTTGGAGATCCCTCTGTAATTTGAAGCACCACATAATTGGGGCAGTGTTATGCGGTGATATGCGGAGAGTCGCTCCACTCACGTCAAGAATTTGGTAAAACGGGGGATTTCCCTGATTTCCGTTAAAAGTCAGAAACCATTTCTAGAAGAAGCATTGGAACTGTTAACTTTACTTTTCACGGACGGCGGGGTAACTTTGGTGAAATTTGACTTCAGCAATTAAAATAATACTGAAAAAGTGTAGGGTTTGCTGACATGTAAAAGTGTAGTGAATTTTCTGAACGGGTAGGCGCCTTCCGTTCGTGTAAACGTTTAAACGGATACAAGTCACAGCACTATTCCACTATGTAATAACACGAACCAAGAGGCCTTTACCCAGGGGTTTGATGTTCAAATATACAGTGGAAAACTCATAACAAAGTTGTCAGGGAGAGAGAATTTTGTTACATCAGGGTTGTAAAATGATTAACAAACCGAAATTGGGTATCATGGTTCAGGAAAACGTACTTCTGTATTCGGGATTTTCTTATATCTGATTTCAATAATGAGGTTTTACTACAGTAGAAAATTCTAGGGGGGGAAATACTGACCCATATTTATAGTTTCATACCCAAAAATTGTTGCCAAAAGAAGTTAAAAGAGAGGAAGTGTAGCTAGCCACACCTTATGTCACACATAGAGAGGAGTTGGTCTGCCTCAGATTTTGTTTTTAGTCAATGCCAGAAACCTTCAATGATATTTCAACAACTGTTGAAAGTAGGTTACCAGGGATCCTAAATAAATTAGGATATGTTACTTGATCAAGAAGTGGAAGCATACTGCATGAAATTGTGCCTTTTGTAGTTGTCGGTCATACGTGGCACTGTTAATGAGAGATTTTATTAACTTGAACTGGGCTATGTGCTAGAGATACGTAATCCCTGACAAATACGTCAACTGCACAAATTGTGCCTAACAGGAAATCTCAAAATAGTACCATGAGCATTTGTACCCAGTTTCACCTACCTGAGGGTTATGTTTGAAGAAGTTGCATGTAGAGCTGCAACACCTACTGCATTGTGCACTGGCAGTAATCACATTGTTAGTGGATGTTGGTGCATAAATAAGATCAAAGGTAATGACCATTGTCAGGAACACATCTGGTGGTACACCAACTCCCTCAATAGATGACAATCAGGATGATGGGAAACAACAGTGTTACATGCGCTAAATCGGGCTGTGACTCCCTTTTAACTTCCTTAGTGTGTGTTTTCTTGCAAGAGTATACAAGTCCATGTAAATGTTATGCAGTTGTGTCAATTTCTCGAAAACTCACATTTTAAGGAAAAAGCACTGCAGAAATTACAGGAAATTGACAAAACAGGCTTCAGCTGCCATTATGTTTATGTCAGTTGAGACTTATTAAGGACTAGAAGAGCAGTGTTAAGAAGTGGTCACTTCCAGCGAATGATAAGCAACTGGCAGATGTCAGCTGCACAACCAGTTCTTCCAAGTTGAACCTTACTCTTTCTCAAGTGGAACACTACTTCTTTCTCAAGGCGAACCTACTTCTTTAGCAAGTGGAACCTACTTCGTTCCTTTTCAAGGGAACCTATTCTTCTCAAGTGGAACCCACTTTATGTAACAATCTAGTTTTACCTAGGGAACCTGCTGTAGCTAGTATCAATACAGAAGCTAAGTCAGGACTAGTGAAGCCTTAGACCAAATCATGGGCCCAAAGGAGCTATGATTTTTCTTTGCAGTTGGTGTATCATGTATTATACCACCTGTAGTGGACTACCCCGTAACTATAGTGCTTTTACCTTCCTCCAGTAAGTGTGTAATGCAATTATAGTCGGCAGCATTTTAGCAATTTAAAGTTGTGATGTGCGGCATTCAAAGTGCTGGCATAGCATGCTGTGTAATTAAAATTGGATGATTCAGCCCAAATTTATTGGTCGAGCTATGAATTACCAAAAAATTGGAGAGACGCCAGTGAGTGCCAATATTTTAAAACTCATAGCGAGACCAACTATATTGGGCGAAATTGTCCAATATCATTATCATGCGTAGGATCATGATATTATGCGTATCGGAACATCAAAGCATGATAATGTATAAAGGCGGTGCTCAAAAAAAGTATACACGCAAACCAGCTGCTCTGAACGTGTTGACTGTCACTGACCGAGGAGGGTAATTCAAAATGAAGTATATTGGGAGTACTATCACAGGAGATACTATACTGCTGTACTAAGGGGGGGATACTAAGGCAAAACTGTTGCCCATAGAAGGCACCAAACATTCATTGTGTGGTTACTCTGTTCGTTATACAACATTTTTTTTTGTTTTTTTTTATAGTAGGCCCGCCATCACATTACTGTCGTCAGTTCACATTTTGCGGGGTTTTGCGAAAATTCCGCCTACTTATTACTTGGTTCATCGAGTTCTGGCCATCCACAAAGTGTCA